>JANPWX010000080.1:1576525-1589425 GCA_024734555.1 Trochalopteron elliotii | reverse complement strand
TAAAAGGATCTTAGTATAAAAACTTTACTGATACTGTATCCAAGCTTCGTTTACAGATCCTGTCAAATAAGTGCTTGCTGTTGGATCTCTTGACACTCTTGCTGGCTGTTACATGGAAATAACACATTGGATTACAGATGCATCTTTGATTGCAATATAATAATTTTTGTGACACATTTCTTGGGTCTTAGTTTTTTTTTTTTTTTCAGTTATATTATTTTGCATTTATCTTTCCGCATAGTAAAATTAATAATAAATAAATAAATAAATAAAAGATATTGCCCTGTGCTTTCATCTTCTGTATTGATTCCTAACTAAATGTCCATTTGATTTTTAGAATGAAAGGTTATTTTTAAGTTCCAGTTTAAGCATCTTATTGGAATATTCACTGTAACTGTTAAACAGAACCTGTTTTTCTCAGCTCTGATGAGACAAATACTAAAGTGAATCCAGGCTCATTGTAGGGGAAGTAACTAATCAAATGTGTATTGTGCAATTAGAGTGTTCCTTTCATGTACCTCTGTAGTAGGAGTTTTCATTGTGTTAATTAAGCCTTCTGTTATTTGGAATTATTAAAAAGAGTTTAGTTATGCAGCTTGAAACTTTTATCATGACCGTTTATATATTGTATGTACACGAGCAAGACATGCATAAAAATTGATTTACCCAGGTTCTGTACAGGAGTCTGAAGGCTGTTTTGTGGGGGTTCAGAAGACTGGCAGGAGAGGTTAGATGTTGGGAATTCTCATCTTTGCCTAGTTTTCATTTGAGCTCTTGGCAAGGTTTGTCTGTTGGAAACTTTTAGCCAGCGGGAAGCACTTTTAGTTGTATGTCTGATGACTCCTGTAATTGCACCATTGTCCCTTCCTGATGGCTCAGTTGGCATGCCCTTCAGAATAAATTGTTAGTGTTATTAGCAGGAATATTAATAAATATTCATGTTAATATTTTAGTTACTGCAAGTATTGTTCTTTTAATTTGAAAGGGGAAGTGGCCTGTTGACAAGGGTGTGATCCTACCAATCTAGACATGGTGTTATGAAAATATAACGTATCTGGAAAAAATACTGCTTGTTATTGCACAATGCACTCTGAAGCTTCTGGTAGTCAAAATTTAGCTTTTTTCATTTATCACTTATTTTGCAAGATCTTTCTTATTTTTTTCTTAGCCTTTTCTTTTGCTTCACATGGAGCACACTGTTTGAAATTATTTCTTGTCTTTATGCTGCGAATATGATTTCAGTGTTCTCTGCTCTAAAGCTTTTTCTTTTAAATGGAGTTCTTTGTACCAAGAGATTCTGAGTCTCATCTACTGTTTGCTTTGTAGTTCTTTTCCTTTGGAAAATTTGATTTTTCTTTACTGGCTATTGAGATTTATTTTGCAGCTATTGATCTGTCCACTAAATAAGGCTTTTTTTTTAATGATTTTGAAGAAATATATATACATTAACACTTTAATTTGTAAATTAAACTTGTGTTTTAGTATCCCATTCTGTTTTTATTTTAGAAGTAATTTTTTTCACCTTTGACATAGCTCTTCTCCCCTCTTTCCAATACAAGTAGACAAGTATGATCTAGAAATTAATAACCAGATAGTTCTTTTCAAGTTTTTCTATTTCTGTACTCAAGTTCAGTGGCTTATTCATCCACAGGGTGTTTATGCAAGAAGCTGCAGATGCCAAAACCTGATTAATTCTGTTAATAAATTCTTTGTTTCAAATGCTTTGATAATGCCTTCATCTCAGAGACTCACTCTCTCATTGTAAACTTTTAAGAGCAAATATGGACCACTTTTTTAATTCCTTTTTAATTCTGTAGTTTTCATAGATACACTGATACAATATTTCTTCAAAAGTTTCTTGGATAAGCAGTTACTATTTAAACTTAAATGAACTACTACTCTTGAATTTTTGGTTTGAGATGCTGGAATGTAGAGTTTTTTCTCTAGAGGCTAAATACAAGTTCTCTCAGCATGTGAAACAATTTCACATTTAGTTTGCATTGACAGGTAGCCTCTCTACATCTCTACTGCTGGTGACAGTCATTATTAATCAGTTACTACACTAAAGTAGTTTATATTTTCATTTATCTAAATGACTCTTTACTCTTGTCTTGTATGTTTCCCCCTTTTTAGGATAAAACCTGTCTGGAGAACATACTTCCAGAGTAAAGTTTAATACCTGAAGAAATACTGTACTTGTTAATTTGAATGCAGTTTCTTTGTCAGGCTCTGGCCATGAAGTATAAAATGTGGACATCTTTGGTAAAGTTGGCAGCTGATGACTGAACCAGGAGGGCAGTGGTTGGAAGGATAGATTATCTGCTCAGCAGTGTGGAGCAGTTAATGAAGTAGTTGGAAGGAGATCATAAGGTCACCTTCAGTAGACCAGGTCAGAAGTGTCTGTCCTACCTCACCAATATCCTGTATGTCACTCTGTTTGCAGGCATGGAACAAGTAGTACAAGTACTCCTTTGGTATATTTATATCCCTTCACTGGTTTGCAGCTTGAGGACTTTCCCGGCCACAGTCTGTGCTTGACATGCTTTGAATTTCTTGTCAGTTGCTTTATCCAATTTCTCTCTTAAATCCCTGTTAATTTTTAGTAACTTATTACTTGAAACTCAGTTCCAGGGCTTGTATATCTGTTTTGTGAAAAGTGACTTGGATCCTTCTTCAGTTTGTTATTTGTAAATTTCATTTGCTCCCTTCAGTTTCTTGCAGTAAATCGTTCAAATGATCATCCCTCTTCATGTCTTTGTACCTTTTGTATCCCGTGTTAACCATTTTCAAATGTCAGTGTATTATAGTGTAGGTGAATGCAGGGCAGTGAGTCTGGAGAGGGATTAATGAGTTGTTCATTGTTAGGGAGGAGATGGTGGTGATGTCCTGAAGGCAGGGATTTGAGAATTTAGGGACTGGCATAGCTTTGTAGCAGGACTGCTGATGTTATATAACATGAACTGAGTAAGGAGTGTTGAGCAAATGTGGATGTCAGAAGTTTTCCTGTGATTGTAAATCGTATTTTGGTGTTTGCTTTCATGCTGAAAATTTTAGACTAAAAATATATTTCAAAACGATGATTTTTAAACCATTTTTTGAAAGAGTTCTTTGCACATGAAAGTTTTTGTGTATTTTTCCAATACTGAGCTGCTGGCATATGCATAACACTTGTCCTGTGCTGTAGTGGAATTGTGTTACAGTGGCAGGGATCTTGACAGTATGCTGTGTTTTTCCTTGTTGGATGACTTGATTCAGTTCTCAACTCTAACCTCATTGATTTTGTGCCATCTTAGGGCCTGTAGATAATAGGGAGCAGGTCAAACTAAGGTAAATTATGGGGTGCTTTCAGGTCAGGTATGTCAGTTTTCAGAATGTCAATGTCTTTTGATTAATTATCCTGTATTAAAAAACCTAACAACCTGGATCGGAGATTAGATGATCCCATGGTCAATCTTACTTTCTGTGAAACTGAGTTTATTTTCTTGGCTATCTTTTCTTTTTGCTGGTTTGCATCTTTATGTATACAGTTTTGAGGGTGATGTACTGGATTAGGTGGCAGATCATTCAGAAACACCAGAGAAGAACATCAGTTGCTTTTATTAGGAGCCTCATCTATTTATTTTTGCAGTAACTCTTTGCAATTTAAGTTGATGATGGGTGGTGCTACATGATTAGTATTTTGAAAAGGTTTTTTTGTGCATTGGTTTTTGAATCTTTATTGTATGTTCAGAATATGAAAAGGTACAGTGTGACTTCTATGTTTAAAGTTTTTTTTTCTTTTCTCAGAAGTATCATCTTTAATTTTTTAGAAGGTACCTGTGATCATTAGAATAAAAATCAGCAGTAGGTCTTTATGTCTTGAAGTTTCTGTTCAGGTATGCTAAGAATATCTGTGTAAAAGTGATACAGCCAGCTTAATATCATTTGCATTAATTCTCTTAATTCTCATTGTTGACAGATACAAGAAAGTAAATTACAATGACTTGGTGCTAACGAGAACTAGGTACAAACAGGATATGATTTATATACATATTTTCAGCACTACAGTTATTTTTGTGAAGTGATATGCACAGAGAGTTGCTGTATTTCTTTAAGTAGGATGACTTCTTAGGACTTCAAGAGAGCTAATTGTCCTGGAAAAGTCAGTGGTTTACATGTGAAGATACTGAAATGTTATTAAATACTCTCTCTTGTCAGAGTAAACAGCTACTTGGTTTTATTTTTATCCTTCCTGTGTTCATTGTGTATTCCTTCTCTGTTACTTTTTCTGTGAATCTTGACTTGCCAGGTTTTCTTGGTATTACCCAAAACTTGGTGTTGGTTGGTACTGGGAAGCAGTTTTGGTCTCCAGAATGGCAGTGAGGTGCAGGTAGTGTATGTTACAGGAAGACAGTGGATCATACTCCTTATGCAGATCTGCAGCATTGTTTTAGTGCTTTGAATTTGAGTGATTATATATATACCCAGAATTTTTATGTAGACTTCCAGTGCTAAGGAGGAAGTTGGTTCTTTTGCCAGACTTCATTACAAGATACCAAGATGTTAGGAAGGGACATCAGTTTGGCTGTGAAATACTAGCATCTTAGTGAGCTGCAGCTCAGTGTTGATTTGGGTGGATTTTTGTTTGTGCTAGATGGCAGAAAAATTTTTGGTTTGACTGTAGCCTAAATACAGAGCCTGCACTGCAGCATGAGAGCTTGTAACCTTGACCCAGAGTGTCTCAATGTCAGTGAAGGTTTCTTGTGCCATTGGATAGGGAGAGAGCAGATGCCTGTGAGCTCTTTGTATTATTAAAGGGTTGGAAGTGGTCTTAATTCTCTACAACTTCAGACATATTCTACGTCAGGTATCTTCATTTAATTCTCTTAATTTATGATGATTCCAGCTGATGGAACAATAATCCTGAGTTACCTACTACTGGAAAAAATTAGGAACTTGATTCCAGTCAAGAGGTGCTCAGATGATGACAAAGAGACATGGCTTCTCTAAGCACAGTGTCAAAATTGGTTTGGAACTGTCAGTTTTGTATTTTGTTTGTAAGCACCGTGGCAAAGAGTAAACCTTTTACTTAAGAATTTAAACTAGATTGCTTAATAAGAATTCTCACTTGCTTTCTTTATAAACATTTTTCTGCTCTTTTTTTAGACATGGACCGGGATTATGGGCATGGAGGCTATGGTGGCCCACGATCCATGGACTCTTACCTTAACCAATCCTATGGGATGGAGAGTCATGGAGGTGGAGGAGGTGGTGGTGGTGGTAACAGGTAAAATAATCCTTCAGTTGTCCCAAGAATTGATCAAATCCAATATAAGTTTAAATCATTCTTCTAACTTAAGTGTTCCTGAGGCATGTTGTTATGATTTTGTATGAACACTTTCGTTCTGAGTCTTCATGTTTGATAAATACTGGCAAATACTAAACTGTAAGTGCTAGATTCTTGTAATAATCAGCATTTTTGTGGAAAAGTTTGACAGTGAAACAGTGCGTCTGAATGAAAATAGCAAAAGTTTTGTTTTTCAGTATTGTCTAGCAATTTGTAGCTGATTGGCCTGACACACCATTTCTGACATAGCAGACTAGACCTAATTGGTTTAGTGTCTTAGACTGAATCTATCAACATTCCGTTTTCAAGGAACATTTAGGGTATGTGTTCTTTGGTTTGAATGTGCAGTGCTCAAGTGATCTTGGTATTGAATCTGAAAGTCATGTCCAGATTATTTCATTGGAAGGTACTGATTACACTTGAAACTGTGTGTGTGTTCTGGCTGCTTTGTAAGATGGATTAGTCTAAAACTGAAAATTCTGAGGCAGTGGTCTTAAAGTTGTGTATTTAATGCTAGGATACTATTTGCTTTTGCAGATAAAAACAGTAGGGAGCAGCTGATTTGATTTAGGTCTTAATATTGTATTCAAAGAAGCATGCTTTTCAGAGTAGTGATTCTATCTTGGAGAAGATAAAATGTGAAGAAAACTTAGATAATCTGATGGTTTTCTTGTGTGCGCCCTTGAATTTTTGAGTGTCTGGCTGTTGCCAGATTGCTGTGTGGTTCCTGTCTGTAGTCACTGTGGTGCCACTGGGGAAGGACAATACTAAACAGGGAGGCTGGAGAAGTGTTGTATCTTGCTGCTTGGTTCCATTAAGCATTTTAGTTAAGCATAACTTGTTTAATAATGAACATTAATATTGGTTTAAAAGTCTGAGCAGAGATTCAGGAATGAGCTGTACCTACCATATAGTAATCTGCATATGATGGAGGTTGAATGACTGCGTGAACACCAAAATGTCTCTTGCTGTGTAACCTAATATGCATGGACTTTTTCTAGCGTCATTTTCTGTCTATCTTTGAGTCTTCTGAGATGAACAGATTTTAAAATGAAGGCATTCAGTTTACTGTAGATGCAGTTAGTAAGTTGAGTCTCTTGTAGGTTGTATTATGTCAGTTAAGGGATTGTCTTTCCCAGCTGCTCAATCACCCTGTTATAACCCTACAGGGACACTAATGTGTTTCCCTTCCAAGTAGTTACAAATATTGATTTCTAGCCTGACACTGCCCATGTCCCAGACGAAGCAAACTCTTGATGAATAGCTGAAGATTTTAGCTCCTTATTGCTTTACTCTGAAATTCCAAGGACTGCTTTTGTGTCCACTGTGCATGCATTGGGGAGACTTTCAAAATCTTGAGTTGCTAGACCTAATGGTCTGCAAGTGAAAGCTGGATACACTGAAGACCATGAACTTTTTTGATTGTGAGACTGAATTTTACAGGGAAAAAGATTTCCAGAAAGAACAAATGTGAACGGAAGAGCATGTGTATTTTTCCTTTTAAATGAGAACCATGGGGTACTTGGAACTCAAAACTGTACCACTAAAAAACCAAAAGATTTTTTTCTTTTTCCTCAGTTCAGAACTAAGCCGCCTCTTAACTGCTGTTTAACTGTTAGACTGTGAGGGTATGATTTTGAAGAAAGGGGAATTTGACTAGGCTTTGAATGTCTGCAGGTGATTATTTTTATGAGACTAGGGCTGGGCTCCAATAATGTTTTAGTAAATAAATGTTGCTGAAAATTTAAGTAAACGAAGTTCAGGTATATTGAACTTTAGAATTGTTTGTAGCAAAAATGGCTCAGATAGCTTTCTGTCTGGTCATAGTGTGAATTGCCCAGCCCTAATCAAGATTAAACAATAACACAACTGTACAGATCAGTATAGTAATAAATTGATTTTAGTTGATAAATGTCAACTGATAACTTGTCTTTTGAAATGTATAACATTAGTAAGCTTACTTTTTTTTCTCCTCACTGTGCAACTTTTCCAGGTTTGGACCTTATGAGTCTTACGACTCCGGGTCTTCTCTGGGTGGGCGAGATCTGTACAGATCTGGCTATGGTTATAATGAACCCGAACAAAGCCGCTTCGGAGGTAGTTATGGTGGTCGATTTGACAACTCCTACCGGAATAGCCTTGACTCTTTCGGAGGTAGAAACCAGGGCGGGTCTAGCTGGGAAGCACCTTACTCCCGTTCAAAATTGAGGCCTGGGTTTATGGAGGACAGAGGAAGAGAGAGTTACTCTTCCTACAGCAGTTTTTCTTCACCCCATATGAAGCCTGCACCTGTAGGCTCTCGGGGGAGAGGAACGCCTGCTTATCCTGAAAGTGGATTTGGAAGCAGAAACTATGATGCTTTTGGAGGACCATCAACAGGCAGAGGCCGAGGCCGAGGAGTAAGTACAGAATCTTTTCAGATTCTTTTCACTAGACACTCTTTTAAACCCTTTCAAGACCACTGCTTTAAAATGAATGCACTGTTCAGTACAGTGTGGGGGTTTTGTCCAAGCAAACTGTCATGGTTCACGATGTTGTTTATCCGTTTGAAGCTGTCTTCAAGTAGAACCCAGTCCCTCTTTCTCCTGAAAGTAATGAGTAGTAGACTAGTTGATAAGGTTTGTTAAATCTCTCCTTTTGTTTGAAAGGTGAAGATAAAAGTAGTAGGTTTGGTCTAAAAGGGATTAAAAGGACTTCATTTTTCCTTGTAAACACCAGCATCTCTGCTGCTGGTGGGGAATTTTTTGAATATTGTAAAAGTTGAATTCTAAGTCTTTTGAAGTTTTGAGTAGGTTAAAGGTGCAATGTATAAGCAAAAAATAAAACCCAGGTTGTGAACTCTAGAGCAGTTTTTGGTTCGTGTAAAGGGAAAAGTTTAGCTAATTCTTTAATATGCTGAGTACATGTTTTATCAAACATCAAGTCCTCTTTTAAACTTAATTCTTACTCTGACTTGTTTACTGGAAGGGTGATGGGGAGGAAATGGCAAAGGTGAGTGGTTAGAAGTTACAGTGATTCTTTCTCAGAATTAAAGCATGGTTAAAGGGGCATCATCAACTTGAAATCAGGTCCTTTCACAGAATTGAAATTGATTTCCACAGTGTGCCTAGTCCTCTTACTTGTAATCATTTTGAAGACTTAAGTGCTTCTCAGTGGATTCCTTTCCAGTATAGGATGTAAAAAGTATATGTCCAAGAAAGAGCATGATTAACTGCATGCAAAATAGTGGATTGCAGTTTGAGGTAGTAATGCTTGATGTTAAATAAGCTAAGGCAAAAAAATACAGCAGAAGAGAATAAAAAAACCCCAAACCTGACAGAAGTACTAACTTTAGGTTGATGGTGTCCCTTTGTCCTGGTTTTATAATCCCAGCTTTGATTTGTTTTAAGCACGAAATGTTCAGTGAACACCTTCCTGCCTGTGCCTCTAGGTGTAACTTACCTTTTAAAATTCCTGAGCGTGCTGTATTTCTTTGGGAAATGATTCTTTAATTTTAAACTGTGAAGCTTTTTGTAGCTTGAAGTGTAGAGGAAGATTATTTTTTACTGGGTCTTTTATATGCTTAACTTGCGTGGTGGTTTTGTTCCAGAAAGTCTGCTTTGCAGTTCTTGAGTTTTGAAGTTGCCATATTCAACTTTTAGCTCAGATTTGCACACGCCTGTTAGCTAGTTTGTAGCATGGTATGAGAAAGAGATTCTAATCTTCATTTCTCTGCTTGTGAAGCTGAAAATGTTACATTCTTAAGCCTTTATCCCATCCTTTCAGAACTCATGTAGACCTGAAAGCTTTGTGCAGAGTTACAACAGAGTTCTTTTTTAATTTGCTTTTGAAATTTGTCCTTTTAGTCTTTTATGTAATAAAGGAGAATATAAAGGCTAGACTACTTACCACATGTGAAATGCATTGCACCTTTAATAGGTAGATTGTCTGTTTAAAAAAAAACAAACTTGAAATTATTGAGTGTGTACTTCATGTCAAATTTGTGTCTGATGTAAATGTACATGCTAGGCAGTTTATAGCTATCTTAACTAAATAAATTAACATGGAGATCTTGTGCATGGATTTCTGATTATGGAAAGTGCCTGTTCTGGTACATTCTGTCTGTCATTTAAAATCTGCTATAAAAAAGTCCTACTTTTCATAAGTGTTTTGAAGTTATTTTTATGTTCTTTTGACAGTGTAATATTAGTACTCTTCTCATGGAAACACATATATTTCTGCTTATCCAAGTCACTCATCCAGTTGGTGGGCTCTCTTCTGCCCTTTATTAATCAAGTAATTAAGTTAATATTAAGTATGTTAGCACTTTTGAAAATGTTCCAGCTACCTAAATTCCCCTCTTCAGATTACTCATTTATTCCGTGTCTTCAGAGAGGTAACTTTCATATACAAGTGTCCACGAATGACTGTACATAATTTTTAGAAATAGTGGAAAGGTTTAGTGTTCCAATGGAATTTTCATTCCTATCGCTGCATTGTTTTTGTATCACTCTTCAGGCCCAACTTAAAAATTCTGATTTTACTGAATTCAGTGGAAAGGTAGATAAAAGAATGGGCTCCCTTCAATTAATCAGTATTCCACACTAGCCAACCCTCTTTACTCAGTTTTCAGATCACTGCTATATAATTTTGCATAAGATGCAAATCAAGGAATGCTTTTTTTAAAAGCTGCTTTTTTTTTTTTTTCTTTTTTTTTTTTTTTTTTTTTTTTAGTGTTGAAAACTGAGTTGTTAAGCTGTTTTTTTCCCAGAGGGAGATGGAATTCATTATCTAGAGAATCTGACGAGAGGTGCCAAGATGTTAGGCTGAGATATGATAGATATGTTCATTGCCTGGACAATGGTTCTGAATAAGCAGAAACACAGTTTATTTATACAGGAGTATTCGTTCTACTGGACAAACACCCACAAAGCCATTGCACAAACAAATGTCAGACCAGGAGCTTAAGTTTCCTCCTGCATTTTGCTCTAGAACATAGATTTTAGTTAAGGTCACATTCATATTGTACCAGATAGTTGTTTTATTGACATTGCTTTCATATACTAATACCTTCCTCTTGATTTTGCCAATTTTCAGCATATGGGAGACTTTGGTGGAATGCACAGACCTGGAATTGTCGTTGACTATCATAACAAACCCAGTCCTGCAGCAGTTGCTGCAAGAGGAATAAAAAGAAAAATGATACCACAACCATATAGCAAACCTGGTGGGACATTTATCAAGAAACCCAAAATGACAAAGCCTATTTTGAAGCTAAGCCAGAAAAAATCACCCAGTAAGTAGCAAGTGTCAAAATTTTTAAGTTGAAATTACTGATTTGTTTTTTATTCATTAGAAATGACTTAGTTTTAATATTCAGAAAGAGGGCTGTATATGCTGTTTTGTAATTCTTCATTTTGTGCCTTTCAAGTAGTCCACAATGGATTTTAGGAATTTATACCTGACTTTCCCACTGCAACAATCATTTGCTAAATGATATTGAATACTTAGATGTGTTCAGATATGTAGTGTTGAAGACTATCTCATTGAGACCTCATGATGATACTTCCTGGAGGCAAATTTTCACCACTAAAAATAATGTCAGAGCTCAGGTTGTCTGAAGAGACAATGCCTGACAAATACTAAAATGTGCTCTTTTATGAGCCTGGGTGCTGCTGTCCAAATTCTTTGGATATAAAAAGTGGTGCATCAGCTGTGATGCAGTTAAAATAAAGATATAAGGCGTGGGCGAAGAGGAGAGGGAAAATGAGAGAAACTGCAAAAACTGGTGCAGAATAATTTATGAGAGGCAGAAAGAGAACGCTCCCAATTATAAATGAAATGCTGTAATGGCAAGAACAACTGTAGTTGAGATAGATAAACTATAAATACAAACTGCAAACTGTATTAGTGATGCTTAGTTTCTTTAATTTCCATGAAGATATTCTACAACTCTAATATCAAATTTTTATATTGCAGTCAGAGTTGGAGAAAAAAGTCACTAGTGAGGTTTGAATAAATTACTCACATTGAGGGAATGTAGACTTGAGTATTATATATTGTGAACAATATGTACAGCAGTCAGATATTAGTTTTTATGCTTGTGATTTCCCAGTAATTTTGACCTGCGGGGTTTTATGTAGTTTGGTTTCAAATTGCCTGTGAAAATTGTTTAACGTTGCTGTACCTCATAGCATGCAAGGCAAATGCACAGACTTGGCAGAGACTTTAAGACATAAATTCTGGTTTTGATTTTGTTATTCTGGTTACATTACTGTGTATTACATAACTGTTTCCTCGTCAAGAGTACTGTACAGATTCTAGGAACTGGCTGTTTTGAACACACTCCTCTGCCTTTTGTGTAGAGAACTTTATTGGTGGTCTTGCCAGCTTTGTTGTGGTGAAAAGGGTCTCCAAAATTCACGTCGAAGTTCTTTCAGTACTTCTGTACATTTTCCTTTCTAAGATATATTCAGACAGAGCACTTCTAATTTATTATCCCCCTCACTGTTTTCCACAATCCAAAGACCAATACATAAATTGGTGTTACTTTGGGAAGTGGAATAGATAGTGCCTACAAGAATGCAGCCTCTCCTGTGGCACTGAGATTAGGGGGAAGAAAATGTTGAATAGTTTAACACAGTTATTGAAACCTGAACTGAAAGACCTAAGCCGTATCATGTAGTTGAAAACTAAAAAGTGGGTGATAACTAACAGAAACTTTGATGCAGTTGGTATTTATTGTATTAATGAAAATATATCTCAAATTCATACTGTCCTTTCAGCCTTGAAATCCTTGTTTTGGAGTTAGATATAGGTGATTGCTTCTAATGGTGTTTAGTTTATGTTTCTCAGGTTAACTGATTTTGCATTTAATGGTATTACTAAACTGTGATAAATTGTAAATGTAGGCAATCTTCCCTGCATAACAAGCTGATTTTTTTTCCTAAATATCTTATTTTAAAATGAATTGTCAGTGACAGCACTTTTGCATTGTTTCTCATTTTATATTAATAGACACGAAGACATCTTACCAGGATTCTACTATAGAGGTAAAGATTCCCACAACTGGAAAATATTTTTGTTGAGAAGTTTGCACAGTATACCTTAACACAAATAATTCTTAAGCTAGAGTTATCAAATTGAACATCAAACTAGATAAGTTTTTCTGAACATGATTTTGTTTTTTTTCACTTTATCCAAAATTGTCGTATTTTGGTGGCAGTTGATTTTGAGTGGAAGATGTAGTTTGTGCACATAGCCTGGAAAGTGAATGTTAAGGTGTATTTGTAGTCCCTACCTGTTTATGTAATGCCCAAGAGAGCTGTTGTGTGAACACTTCTCATGTTGCCATAGGTAGACAGCTTGAGCTCATGCAGCCGTGATCTGCCTGGGCGGGTACAAAGGAGATCACTAAACGGAAGTGAGGAGGAATGGCTAAGACATAAGACACATCAAGGAGAGAGGGTAAATAAAAAAAGGGTCAGTGTTGAGAGATGTTCTCTCATAGGGTAGGAAGATTAGTGTCAGGCAGATCAGTTGCAACACTATGTAAGAATGTTGCTAGTAAGCTAAGCCTGTGTGTGTGTGTGTGT
>JANPWX010000080.1:1417299-1576515 GCA_024734555.1 Trochalopteron elliotii | reverse complement strand
CAAATGAGCATTTCTTTTCTTGAAGTAATAATAAATATTTTTAAATTGTGTGGGTTTCCTTTTGTTTTAAAAGTTTGCATAAGTGCACCAAAGGAAAGAGGGAATTTTTAGTTTATATATTGATTAAAGTCTCCATTCCCCAGCTTCTAACAGGACAGGCACTCCAGTTTGTGAGCTTGAGGGTCAAAGTAGAGGCCATTTCATGCCACAGAATATCATATCAGATGATTTCTACAGCAGTAAAACAAGTGATCCTTTGCATATTTCCAGGGTTGGTGGTAATGCACTAAATGAAATTTAAATCCTGAGATCAGTATGGGAATTGCTTCTGTGGGTAGGTAGGTGGTTTTTTGTTTTCAATTTGATTTTTTTAAAATACAGTCTCATGGACAGGAGTTTTTCTCCTCTGTGGATCACAGTAAATTTTGAAACTCTTTGCTACAAAATTATAAACCTTGGGATAATGAGGAACTGTTAGTTGTGAAGATGTTTTCAGTATTCAGTGACACTTCTC
This sequence comes from Trochalopteron elliotii, assembly GCA_024734555.1. NCBI lineage: Eukaryota > Metazoa > Chordata > Aves > Passeriformes > Leiothrichidae > Trochalopteron > Trochalopteron elliotii. Next base: position 1,576,001 of record JANPWX010000080.1, on the reverse strand, counting down.
GATCCACAGAGTGTTTTGCAGTCTCGGTGCTTGTGCATGATGCTGTTGTATGTTCCTTTCAGTTGCTGTTTGGAAGGAGGTAGATTTCCTGGAGGCTGACCTCTCTCCTAAGGTTGAACTGTAAAAGAAAACAAAGTGATCCTCTTTTTTTCTGGTCTAAAACTACCCACTGAATAATAATTCTAATTGTTTCCCTTTGTTCATAGACTGTTAAAGCAGATATAGGACATAAAAACATGGGTGCACTTAAACAAAAAGTCAGTGTCCTTGGAAGTCTTAAATGTTGTAGAACTAAATTCTATTCATTTATTCATTCACACTTTCACTTACATGCCAGGTGGTAATTTAATAAAGTTCTTCTCTGAAGGTTTGGTTGGGTTTTTTGTTGTGTGGGGAATCTGTCTGTCCTTGTCTCTCGCTCTCCCTGCCCTCATGAACTGGTTTATTTCTTTGGCTGAAAATCTTTGGAATATTTCTGTGTGAAACAAAGAGAAGTCTAATGGGGAAAAATAATAAAGTTGTTGAATTTCAGTTTACATACCATACCTTGAAGCAGCACTGTCTTGTCTCCTTTATGAGAACATTTGTTTCCAGTTTTGGGAACTGCCCTCTCAGTAGAGAGAAAAGATGGCCTTTAAATAGTTTCCTTTTATGTAAGGGGAATGTAGCAGTAGTGCTCTAAAAACATGGGAGAATTAAACAATGTATTTTTCCACATCCATTTCCAGTTACCTTTTTTCTGGTCTTTTACTTGAAGAAGCACTTTAATAACTAGGCACAACAGGGAAGGAGTGGCTTTAACTCTGAATTTCTTTTATGACTGTAAACCGGAGTGTAAACCCTTAGCTACTACATTGAAAGCAAGTGTTTAAATTGGTTGTTTTTAGAGGAGGAAAACAAAGTAAAACTTTCAGAACATTTAAGAAAGCCATTGAACCATGTTGATACAGGGTCTTTCTCTGCATTTTGAAGTGTTTGTGGAGGAGACAGGGAAGACAGGTATTCTGTTGTTTGTTTTGGATTTGTTTTTTAACCCTGCAATTGTATGTTAAGATGGCAAAGGAGAAGTTAAAAGTGAGGAAGAAGAAAAGCGGCGGATTGAGGCGAGAAGAGAGAAGCAAAGGCGTAGAAGGGAGAAAAACAGTGAAAAATACGGCGATGGATACAGGTTTGTGCTGTAACTTCTGTGTTGTGTATGGTGTTTTTCTTGCCCCTAGTGCCTCTCTAAGAACACTTTTTTTTTTCCCTTTGGATTTATTTTAGGAAAATAAAATATCAAAAAGAAATGAGGGGAAAAACCCCACCCCCTTCCACACCCCTCAACTTTCCCTGCTTCCCAGCAAAAGCAAAAAGCTAATCCAAATAAAGAAAAAATCTCAAGCCAAAACCCAAATTCAGTGGCTTAGAGGACTGGGTGTTTCATTGGACCTCTGTTATATCAGAAAGTCCACATTTTACTAACCCCTTCTCCCCCACAAGTGCATCAGTGCACACTTGAGAAGCAGATTAGAATGGTACTGCTTTTGAAGTGTATGTTCATGTTGACTTAAAATCTGTTAGAAATTGATTTTATTCTGGTTTTGTATGTGTGTGTATGTGTATGTATATATGTATCTGTGGTCAACTGTTTTGTAGCAAAAGTAAGTATGTAGGTTTTTAACTTACTTAGACTTGCCCAGTGGCTGCTCTGTACAAAACTCTTCAATGTCACTGCTCTATATGATCCTGGCTAGTGATTAGTGACTTTTCCTCATTGTACTGAGGAGATTATATTTCCTTACAAAGATTATATAGCTTTTGTAGGGAAAATGAGCTTTGAATGAATTCTTCTGATTATTTATAATTAGGAATTCATGGCCTGTCTGGGCTGCGATTCTGTGCCTACAAGATGTTCTACAAAAAGTGACAGGAAGTAGAGAGCTGCAGTAGATGAACTCACAGAATAATGTGGCTTTTATATGCCTGGCTTCTGATTTCATCAGTTTTTGTCTCCTGAATACATAATTTGTTCCTCTGACACTGGCCTGATTTATATTTGATTCTTGTAGCACTTACCCTTTATGATGGAAAAACTTTAGAGTTTTTTTTTTCTATTTCTTTTTCACTTAGGCTTCTTCAAAGAATTCTTTTCCTGTTACCTTTCTCATTGGGTTTTTCAAGTGTCACAGTTTTGAGGAGTTTTAATAGTAATATTTAATGTATTTCTCTTGATAGAATGGCGTTTACTTGCTCATTTTGCAAGTTTCGAACGTTTGAAGAAAAAGAAATTGAGTCACATCTGGAGAGTGCAGCTCACCAGGAGACATTGGACCATATACAGAAGCAAACTAAATTTGACAAAGTAGTGATGGAATTTCTTCATGTAAGACAGCTGTTTTTGATCTGTACAGTACTTTTACATGAGAATATATTTACAATTTACCATTTATTTTCAAAATATGCTTAACTTAGCACTAATCTTTTTGTAGATGACTTTTGGTGCAGTGCATGCTACTAGAAGTTGAAACAAATTCAAAGTGTCTAAAGTACTGTTACTTTTACAGTTCAGAATACTGCCTTAAGAAGTAATAGCAGTTGTTTACTGTTGGTTATAAATGATATTTTTTAAAATCTGGGTTAATATTGGAATGTAAACAATTGTACATCATAGGTATTTACAATTTTTTCCCCCTGTAGGAGTGTATGGTGAATAAATTCAAGAAGACAGCAATGCGTAAGCAGCAGACAAGTAACCAAACGGAAAATTCCCAAGCTGCTGAAAAAGATATAATGGAAGGTGAGAAATGTGGAGCTCTCCTGGTCTTTCCCTTCTTTCATTCTTTGAATTTGATAAAATGGATAAAAACAGTTAGTGTTCACATCTTTTCTGTACCTGGTTGAGATTTCTTGCTTTGTTTCTGCTAGAATGTGGAATGTCAGCACAGTAGGAGATAGCAAACCTCATTTGGTTGCATCATGCTAGGGACTTGACAAACAATTCTGTGGGCTTTGCCACAGTCTCATTCAGTAAAAGGCATGAGGAGTGACAGCAGGTGGATGCAGTAGATTGAAAGAGAGTGTAATAAAGCAGTAAGGTGATAGTGGTCAAATATGATGGCAAGGATTTGAAAAAGTGTCAATAGGAGAGTTGCTGTGGTTTGGAGGGACAGTGACAAAAGGAGGAGTTGAAGGATTTTTTGGTTACTCAAGATGCATCTTGGCCTGGAATTTTTTTCCCCTTGGCTGCCCTACAGTCAGTTTTCTGGAGCATTTCAAGTGTCTCTGCCTTGCTGTGCCATATCCTCTCATTCTTTGCTTGAGGGATTTCAAAATATGGGCTGCAACCAGAGGAGACATGTTTGAGTACTCTTACTTTAGGCAATAACTCTATTTTAGTATTACCTTAATTTGAACTTAAATACTAAAAGCTACTTAAAAATGGATATAGACAACATCTTAACAATCCCACAAATTCTTTTTTACTTTTCTTAAGTACTGGAGGGCCTGTTTTCCTTTGTGATGAGAATGTTCTCTTACCAAACTAATATTTAAAATTGCAAGACAAGTTGGATTCGTGTGCTTTTTCCAATGGCGAGGGAGGGCAAGGAAGTAAATTAGTTTTTATAAGGGGTAAAGTAAGTGCAATTACTTTGGTGAGGCTTTGTTTGCTGAATGAAAATTTGTATTTTTAAGGATATTGCTTATTTTCTATTGAACATAGATGCTGGTTTTGTACATTGCTTGGGTCTCGTGTAGTCTGTGAAGAGGTGAAGTTGGAGTATTGAAGTGGAAAATATCCTCTTCCAGTATTGCTATCAGAGAGCCTAATTTTGATTTTGTGTTAATGATTTGTTGCATCTCCTTTGGCAGGGGTTACAGCTGATGACCATATGATGAAAGTTGAGACTGTTCACTGCAGTGCTTGCAGTGTCTATGTTCCTGCATTGCACAGTTCTGTTCAGCAACACTTAAAATCTCCTGATCACACAAAAGGAAAACAAGTAAGATATGACATATTATTAAAAAAAAAAGGGCAAGCATAATCTAATAGGAGGTGAAAAATGTTACAGTACGGAAATTACAGCAAGTAATTTCTAAGTTCTGTTGATGTGGCTTGTTCTCTAGAAGCTGCAATGTCCTTACTGCACTTTGTAAGTTTTAACACCTCAGGAAGTAACCAGCACTTAATCACCCCACCTAATTAAATATTAGTGTGCTTAATAGCTGCCAGTAGAAAATAATGAGAAAGTTACTAGAAATTACTTCTTCATTTGATGAGAATTTGCTTTTCAGAGTTTTAAGTATTGAAAATATTTTGTTGTTCCAATTGAAAAACAAAACACATGTATTTCTAGCAAGATAAGCATACTGTCTGTTTTCTTGGCATTATCTTTTTAATTTGAAGACAGGTGAGAGCAGTTTAGAATTAGCAGTCATGTTGTATTTGCCCCTCTTAAAATTTATAATGCTAAACTTCAGGGCTGGTAGAAGGGTTGAAAGAGTAGCATGAGCATGATAGTTAGCAAGATTACCGAAGTTATGTTTTGTTTGTATATGAGCTTCTGTGATTGTGGGATGTTGTAGAATGTTTTGAGTTGCAAGGGACCCTGAAAATGACCAGAATCATCTTCAACAATGTCAGGCTGTGACGAAGAAGCATGAATGTTGTCTGTAGGTGAGAACAGATAACTGGTCGTAGTCTATTATATAAGCAAGATACATCTTTTGATCAAGCTAAAGCAACAAGCTATAAACACTACTAAACCTAATTGGTTAGGTTTATGTGGTTTGGACTTAAGTATTAAGAACAAGCATTTAATGCTGTAATATGTTCATTTTCTTTTTACAGAAACTGACCATGAATTCAAATTCATGTGTCAGTTGTAATAGGAATGTGGTAATTATTCACTGTCAAATTTGTTTCCTAGGCCTACAGAGAACAAATAAAAAGGGAGAGTGTTCTTACTGCCACCAGCATCTTGAATAATCCTATAGTCAAGGCACGATATGAGCTGTATGTGAAGGTAAGATGCAAATGGAAGGAAAATAATTGTTTGCTGTTTTCTCCATGTCGGTAGCGTTTAACCTCAGTGCTCTGTCTTTTAGATAGCTCACAGATGGAATATACTTTTAATGTGTTCTGCCAGTCAAAAATCATTGTCTCAGATCAATTATTTTGCAGCAAAAATTACCACCTTCAGATTCACCAGCTTTTGGTTGTCATTTAAAACTCGTATTTTGGCAGTTTTTACTTGGATGCTCTAATTTAAAAAAAAAAACAAAACAAACTTTAGGCAAATATCAGTGGTGTCTTTAGCTCTGTATATAATGTTAACTGCAGAGCACAAAACACAAATTACTCCATTTAGAAGCAAAAGCTCTACCATATGGGTTTCTATTGAAGTATAGTGTGAACACTATTCAGCTACTTTTTATTCTCTAGAATTTTTAGGGTTCATGAAAAAAACAAAAGCTTACAACAGTAGTTGATGGGATCAGAGAATTTAAAAGGCATGGCAGCCTATGTTGTAGATAAGTGTTCTCACCTAAGAAACAGGTGAATTCATTTTAGCAAAATGCAAGGTTTTTTTCTGCTGGGCCACTTACTTTGCTAAGTGACTCTGTAATACTGTTCTTAGCTATTTCTGGATTACCTTTAATTGGTTTATGATTCTGCCTGTGCCATAGCAGTAAGACTCTTTCAGACCAAGCAATATTGCCTTTCGGATATATGGCAAGGTATGAGCCAGTGGCCAAGTTAATTGTGATTTAAAATGTCAAATTAGTCGTGTCCTGAAAAATTATGTATGGATGGGTGTGTGAATCAGTTTCAGACAACTGTTGTATATCTATTAAGGAAGGGTTGCAAAGGGCCAGATACCAGAGCCTGGAATATCTGCCAGTATTTTCAGTATTGTCACCTCTTCCCAGTTCCTTATGCCTGGTATGCGCTGTCCAATACAGCCCCCTAGCGGGGACTGGTGAAAGGGAGAATGGAAATCTGCCATTCATCAGCTCAAAAACTGAGGAAGCTAAAACTTGCAAGATTGTCTTCACAAGGAGACCACTGATGTTTTCAGAAAGACTAGCCACTGGTATTTACTGTGGTGGACTGAACTTAAGACACTTTCACCAGGACCTGCTCAATGAGGTGTATCTGGCTCCTGATTATGCAGATGCCTTTCATTCTTATTCAAATGTATAATGAACTGCAGACTGAAGTAGTTCAGTTTTCTTATACAGCATGTGATGGAACAGAGCACTCATGTATTCAGGACCTGCAGTCTTCCAGGAGCCTGCAAAATCTTTGTTATAACATGGTCTCAATTCTTTTTTCTTTGGGTTAAATCTAAATATGAATTTAAAATTTGCTTGATTTTTAGAGTAATCCTGAAACCAAGTTTTTGTTTCATAGCATTTGCTGAATATTTTTATAGTTCTCTAATTTTTCAGTCAACAATTTCTCTCAGTCGACAGTGGAATGAATTTCAGGCTAGTCAATGTAATAAATTCTAGATTTCTTTTTCATTTTTTGAGGAGTGTGCCCTTTTTCATAGAAATTTTCAGAGTGCATGAAGACTGTTAAATAAGGAAAAGCAGAACAAAACTCATGTTCCAATTTGGTTTTAATTGAGGAGTAAAAGGAAGTAGCTGTAGTTCTTAATTAAAACATGTTGAAACTTAAGCATGTTATTTTAATTTCTGAATGTTGAAGTGAAATCTGTGTTTAGCATACTTGACTTTTTCTCAGTGGCATCTCTACTTTCACTGAAAGAGTTTATTGGGATTCCAGTTTCCCATGTGCATAAAGTTGGGGTGTTGCTGGTTTTAAATCCAACTTGTTTTGATTTTCTTGCAAAAAACCCAGAACTACTAAAAAGCTTTATAAAATAATGTAGCCTTTCTTAGTGGCTGCCCCTTTCATTCACTGAAATGATGAGTATGATTTTATATTTGAAGTAAGTATCAAAGTGTTTGTTTTCAATCTTCACTTCAGGGTGAAAATCCTTTTGAAATTAATGATCAGGCTCAGGAGCAGCAAACGGAGGAAGAAGACAAAGCTGATGAGCCAGCTGAGGGTGAGGAAGAGGAGGAAGAAGAGGAGGAAGAAGCTGAAGAACAAACTGACTTCACTTTAGACCACACCGAAGATAACTAAGTGCAAGAAAATGAAAATACATTAGTGGGGGCAAACCGGCTTTGTATTTCTGCTCTAAAGTGGCTCAGACTTTTTAATAGGCTCAGATGGATCTGAAGATTCCCCACCATATGCATGCATTCCATTCCGTGGACAACTCGTTTATATAATTCCTCTGTGTTTCTGATTTTGTTTAGAATGAAATTAAGACTATTTTAGTTGAGCTTTTTATAGAAAACTGACTGTTAAAGCTGATCAAAACATTGTGTTGTATATTTTTTTAAGCATCCTATTTTTTTGGTGTGTGTACTGAAAGTTGGATATAACTTCTGATCTAATCAGTTGAAAAGGAAGGCGGGTCTGTGGGGTAAATATTTTAAAAGCTTTACGTTGTAAGCTTATAAATATTTACCTCATAGTACAGGATAAGTAACTTCAAAAATTGTGCTGTTGAGTGTGGCCATTTGGGGGACTGCATTGCACTCTGTATAATAGAGTATGTGTTTATAATATGCCTTGTAGCTTTTTTGTGAAAAGGTGTACCAGTTTGTAGCCATAAATACTTAAGAAATATTACTGTTTAAAGTGTCTGTAGTTTAAGTATTTCAGAATTTTCCCCTTGCTGACTACTAAACTGGTTTCAAATTAAATCTTGATTGATACTATCATTTAAATTTGTAGTTGCATCTTAAGTGACTCATTTATTGCTGAGTTCTGATGTATTCAGACTCCACCTATCAGGACAGGTAAGTAGTTGAGCCCCCACAGTGTGCCTGGGGGCAGCGTGCTTTCTGTGTGTTTACATGTGGTGTACTCTTGTCTGTCTTAGAAATTGCAAGTATGTCTGTGTTTTTTCTGCAGTTCCTGCTAATGTAGGTTTTGACTAATGAGAACTGAAAATGTCTGGTTTGACTGTTTTTAAGTGCAGTGAAGTAACTTACACCTTTTTTCCCAAAATAAGGTAACTTGACACAAGTACCACAATCTCTGGTGGTTAAAGGAATTTTTTTTTCAAAATCTCATCATAAATGTGAAGTTGCACATGTCTTTTGGAGAGCCCTTGTGATAATATGTAGTCATTGCTGTGTAGAGGTGGTAAATACTTACAATACTTTATATATATGTATATACTTGCAACCTTACCTGCAAACCAGTTTGCTTTTTTCAGTGATCTGTTTTTGAATGGGGAAGGTGTGCAAGTATTATGGAGGAATACTTGATTCAGATATTAGGCCACAATCCTAATAGCAGTCAACTGAAGAATGCTGTGTATTGCAGTCATTTAGCTGTTGCCTTTTGTATAGCTTGGAGAGTAGAAAATATGACAACACGGTGAGGAAAGAGAGGAAACAGAGTTTGGTGTCTTGACCTCTTGTCTTTACAATTTTCATTTATATCTAAAACATCAGCATAATGTAAACTCGATTGTTGTACCTGTAAGTATCAGCTTGGAACCAGAAGCTGGCACGGGTTGTTTGGGAGATGTGTTAAGTCTGCAACTGTTCTAGATCTCTAAATACTATTCCCCATGTTAAGGCTAGGATCAAGATTCATATTTGCATTACTTTTAAAGTGTAATCTTCCCTTCTGCCTTACAAGCTGATCATTCAGCTGATGTTCTACTTGTAGATCTTTTGCCTCACAAGAGGAAGATGTGTCTTTGTAATCTCTTCCCAGACAATTTAACAGGAACTGTATCAGTTGTTCTGGAAACTGTTGAGAGTTTTAGCATGAGAATTTGTGGAGGCCCTTGAGACTCTAAGGGAAACTTCTAGGGCAATGCCTTGGAAGAATCTACCATAGGCTTCAGGAATGCCACATTGCTTAGGGTGAGGAAGAAGGTTGCCCCTGGGGTGCTCTGCAGCACTATGTTAATCTACCTCAGTTTTGCTTTTCCCATTGGCCTCTGGGCCTTGCCTACTTCTGTTGTTCATGTATGTCCCCAGTTTGAGAAGGTTTCTCCTTTCCTGTTTCCCCAGTCAGTGGTATTGCTGATGGTCTGCCCTTCTGTCCCCTATAGGTCATTGCCCTTTGCCCTGCCCTCATACACCCTGTGCCCTCAGACCATTGGCTCCTGACCCCCATATTTAACCCTGTCCCTGGACCCTTCGGCATGAGTCTGCAAAATAAACTTCACTGGAATTCTGTACAGGAGACCCTTCCTGTCTTTCTTCACTGACTTATCTCTGGTGTGTGAGTGTGGACTTGAGTGACTGCCTGTCTGCCCACCCGAGCAGCTTCTTGAGAAGAGATGCTTTTCGGGGAGAGGCAGCAGCAACCACCATCCCTCTCCATGCTGCTACAAGAATTTGAGTAGTTAAGAGAATTGAGATGCTGCCCAAATTTCTGCAAGTGGTGAGTTTTTTTTTTTCTCTTTGTCTGTGCCTCCTTTACTGGAGATAATTATGCTGCTTCTACTCAGCTAAGATAAGCCCTTCCATTTAGGATCTCAATACTGTATTTCCATTGCTGCACTGATTTAATTCCTGATGGCTTCAGGTTCTTTGAACTCAAAGCATTCATGATTTGACTGATACCTGAAACACATAATTTGCTACTTATACTAACAGTTCTCAACTGTAAAATGTGTTAAGTGATACCTTAAACTTAGATGACAGATTTGAAGGAGTGGTGAGACAACTGCTGATTATAAGGGACAAAATTACTCTATTGCATAGACTGAGGAGGAACTTCAGATGGAGTCCTTGGGTCCCTTTTTTAGCTAATGCTTCATCAAATTAATTTCCCTAGGTCAGTGAAGTATGGAAATGACTTCAGAGGGACTGATGGCTATCCGTTCCAGGTGACACCATTGGTAAGACACACACACACACACAGACCCATTCCAAATGGAGTGGAGATTGTGCGTGTTTGTTTCAGAATCTCAGAAATTAAGACCACGGCTTTAGGCAGTTGTGGAGAAATACGCCTTTTGATTTGCACATCCCTGCTCAGACACCTTTATATTTCCTTAACATTCACCAGCAATGTGCTTTCAACTGCCTACTGATCACAAGTATTTGCTTTTAGTAGGGTATGCCTTTCCCTATTTCTAAAAACCTTGAAATGTTGACTGTTGTGATTGATACAGTTTATAAAAAGACAAAAAAATTGGGAGCGTTTTTGTATCCCTCATCCCTAGAAACCACTTTAGATGAAAGATCAGTGAAAGACTGGACTTGAAATGTAGTGGATGTTTCACAATCAACAGATGATAACTGGTTAATAATGGTGTTTCTTGGAGAGTCAGTTGATGAAGGAAAAGTAGTTGGAGTTTAGGCAGATAGGTCCCGTTCTGAAACTAAGACTGACAAGTTTGAAAAAACTTTGGCGATGATAAAGTGACATCAGGTGAAAAGTATTTCATGGTGTTTAAAAATGTCTTTTGGGAATAAAGACTGTCCTACATGATAGGCAAGATCTCTAATCCTCTTTCAGTGGATAAGCTGTATAATTTTTTAGCGTCTTGAGTGGAAACAATAAAGGAGGTTTGGTGCCTCTTACCTGAGTAGTCAAAATGCTATGGAATGTTCCAGGTGATGATTTACGTTGCACAGGAGTGGCAAGGTTTTGACTTGCACAGTAATACTTATGCCATTTTTATTTCTGCTGGAAACATCCTGATGTGTTTTTAATCTTTCATAAGACTGAATATTGTTCCTGGTTTATAGTTGTGCTGAAGAATACATTCAACTTCTCTCACATTCTAACTACCTCAGGAGCTAGAACTTCAATCTTTTTGCTCTGAGAAATGTTAACAAATACTATGTGGAATTTTGTTTGTGTTTTTGGTTTTTTTGGGGTTGAACTTGCAAGGTGGCCAGTAGAGTCGTAAGAAATATGGGCACTAATCCTTGCAATTTACACATGGGGAGTAATTGCCATATATGCAAGCTCTTATGTGTATTGTAGCCCAAATGCACTACCCTTTTCATATACAATTATTTTTTGCTATACAGTATAACTGTAGGATGATTAGTATCATGCTTGTGCACTACTTGGCTTGTTTTCGTGCTGTATGAAGGATTGAAATCTTTAGAAAAGCCTGGAGATTCTCTTGCTTTGGCTTTTCCTGTTTTTCTTACAGTTAAGAATGTGAAAGATATGGAGACTTTACCATCTTCATTCCTAAATACTGTGGACATCTTCCTTGATGGACTCTAGAGCATGTGATTAGTTTTCAGCTTGCTGAATAATAGCTTTACATTTTCTTGCTGTTGTCTATCAGACTTTTACAAAACAATGAAGCTTTTCTTTAAATGTATTTTTCAGCTTCTAGAATGTCTTGTAGAAGTAGCTCTTTCTAGGTACCCCTGAAATAGAGGATCCAGAGCTTTTCTTTAATTGGTTATCCTTGTACTAACTGAACTCCTCACCCACTCAGATTTACGACTGCAGGGAGAAACTTTATTGTAAAGAATGCCCCTGGCAAGCAGGGAGTTGGATCTCTCCTAGCCTTGGTAAATCCCACATCCTCTTGAGTCAAAAGCCTGCAGTGAAGTCCCTCAAATCATGTGGGAGGATTAGAATGTTACATCGAGTTTGTTAGCAGTAAAGTTTGTTCTGAGTTAAGTGTAAAAATGAGTCATATACTATCTTTAATTTTTTTAAAGTTAATTTCTAAAATAAAGTTTTTAGGCTTACAATAGTGTATTTCTCTTTAAAGTTAAGTCCTGCACCTCAATTCAAACAGGTTTGTCTGTTTGAAGTACAGTTAGCTGATGAATAATAAGCCTTTCTTTATAAATAAAAAGGTGTATAAACTGAAGTCCAACATCTAATACAAAAGAGCTTCTGATCTTACTCTCCCAAATCTAAGCTTTCCTCATCCCATTCTTTGGTACTTCAAAGCTGATGCCAACAGGGAAAGGAGTAAATACCCAGAGGGTAAATTTGAGCATTAAAATCTGCTGAGACAAAAACAAAAGAGAAGACTTCTTAAGACCCCACAACCCCTTACTATTCTGTGATTCTGATTTAAAACAAAGTCTTTGTGTATGCAGAAGTGTGGTTGAGGGTTTTTTGTGGATTGGTTTTTCTTTTTTCCCCATGATCTGAAGATTACCAAGTATTACAAGGAGACCAAGGAATAAGTAATCTGCTTGCCTTTCTGATCCCCTGCAGGTGAAACATTTGGGTATTTGCAACAAATATGCCTGTTCTTTTTATGGAAACTTACCATCTTTGTTCCTATTTATCCTGGACATCTTCCTTGTGGACTCTAGGACGTGTTCCAAACTGTTGCTGTGTTTGTAGAGTTCTTTATATACCCAAAGCTGTGAAGGTAAGTCAGCAATGTTGGGAGTTTCTGTGGGTCATCAAAAAAGCTAAGGATGGGTAACGTGGTGGCAGGAGCAAGGCACATACTGTGAATAAGCACAACCTACTGTGTATGTAAGTGAATATATGTAAGTTCCTCCAAATGCACCTGTAAATCAGTCTTCCTCTTTTCATGCCAAAACACACTGGAGCCTGTTTGAATGTCTTAGAACATAGCTAAGATCAGCTAATTAGCTATTACACATATGGGAGTAGACAATTAACAGTTGCCTTACCATCAGAGTTGGGGTCAAGCAGTGCTGAATGTCCTACAATATTACTCCTTAGAGCTTCTTTTCTGGGCCTGCTCTCCATAGGTATCATGGGATCCTAGAGTCATTGGGATGCAGTAATGTCTATAGCATGTCCCCTTTCTCGCCCTGCAGACATCTGCTGAGTGTCTGGATTTTGCATTTCTGGTCAGATTTTGTATTTCTCCCTGACATTCTGTCAAACTAGTGTAGCATTTTGAGTCAGGCCAAGTTGCAGGAGGAAAGAATGACAAATGATGAGGAAAAAGCTGAGGTACTTAATGATTTCTTTACCTCAGTGTAATAGTAAGACCAGTTATTGTCTGGGTAGCCAGCCTCCTGAGCTGGAAGACAGAGGCAGCAGGATGAAGCCCCCATAATCCAAGGGTAAATGATGAGTAAAGGATCAGCAAGGTCTACCAAAGGCTGCTGAGGGAGGTGGCAGAAGTGATTATCACTACTTTCCATCACTGACCAGCAGCCCTGACTAACAGGGAGGTCCCAGATTGTTGGAAGTTAGGTGTCACATTTGCCATCTACAAGAACAGGCAAAAGGAGGATCTGAGGAGCTTCAGGCCTGGCGGCCTGACCTCAGTGCCAGGGAAGGTTATGGAGCACATCTTAAGTGCAATCACACAGCACATGCAGGATAACCAAGGCGTCTGCACCAGCCAGCAAGGGTTTAGGAAACAGGTGCTGCTTGACCTACCTGGTGTCCTATGACAAAGTGACCTGCTTAGTGAATGAGGGAAAGACTAGATATTACCTGTCTAAACTTCAGTAAGGCCTTTGACACTGTCTCCCACAACATTTTTTTTGTGAAAAAACTGGCTGTTCATGACTTAGACAGGCTCACTCCTTGCTGGGTAAAAACTGGCTGGATGGCTGGGCCCAGAAAGTGGTGCTGAATGGAATTAAATCCAGTTGGCATCCGGTCACAAAGTGGTGCTCCCCAGTATTGGAGGCCAGGGTGTATTGGGACCAGTTCTATATAGTATCATTATCAGTGATCTGGATGAGGGGATTGAGTACACCCTCATTTTGCAGACTTTCTGCCCAAACCGAGCAGGGGTGTTTCTCCTGGAAGATAGGAAGGCTCTGCAGAGGAGTGCCCACAGGCTGCTGTGCTGAGGCCAATGGTATGAGGTTCAACCACACAAAGTGCCAGATCCTGGCCCTCGGGTCACAAGGACCTCATGCAGTACTATGGGCTTGGGGAAGGTGATGGAAGATGCTCACAGGAAAAGGTGCTGGGGGTGCTGGTTGACAGTGGCTGAACATGAGCCAGCTGTGCTCAGGTGGCCAAGAAGGCAAATGGCATCCTGGCCTGTATCAGCAATGTTGTGGCTAGCAGAACCAGGGCAGTGGTTGTCTCCCTGTATGTGGCACTGATAAAGCTGCTCCTTGGATACTGTGTCCAGTTCTGGGCCCCTCACTACAAAAAGGACTGTAATAGATGTAACTATAAATTTGTGCAGATCATTTATAACAGGACGTTGAGGTGCTGCAGCATATCCTGAGAAGGGCAACAGAACTGGTGAAGGGTCTGGAACACAAGTCCTACCAGCTGCAGAGGGAGCTGGGGATATTTGGGGTAAAAGAGGCTCGAGGGGAGCCCTATCACCATTAAAGACTACCTGAATGGAGGTTGTAATGAGAGGGTTCAGTCTCTTCTCCCAGGTCACAAGCAGTAGGACAAGCAAGAGGAAACAGCCTCAAATTGCAGCAGGGAAAGTTTAGATTGGATATTAGGGAAAATTTTGTCACTGAAGGGTTTATCAACCTTTGGAGCAGGCTGCTCAGGAAGGTGGCTGAGTCACCATCCCTGGAGGTATTTAAAAGACATAGATGGCACTTATGGTCACGGTTTAGTGGTGCACTTGGAGGTGTTAGGCTAACAGTTGAACTCCATGATCTGAAAAGGTCTTTTCCAACCTAAATGATTTTATGGTTCTATGACTGCCAGTAGCGTGATGTTAAATAGTGTCATAAGTGGCTTTTGTGTACAGCAATTATAATTTAAAGAATATCTCTCATTCCATCTATTGCTTGGCTGAAGGTAAAACCTTGTGCAGTCTGTTACTGCTGTTAGAGTGCACAGCAGTCCTAATGCTGGAGTTCTCAACCCACTGTGTACCAAGGGGTTAATTTGTTTCCATCACTGGGGATTTGAATTCCTTGTCTGTGCTGAGGTCACTGTCACTGTTAAATGACAGATGTCTTTCTGAAAATCCCTTGCATCTTTCCTTGTGTTGTAAAGTTCAGTGACTGCAATAACAGGGTGTTGTTCTTTAATAACTGTTAAATTTATTCTTTAGAGAATTTGCAAAGATGTCCTATTGCTCTGGGAGAGCTCCCTTGATGCCGAACTCTGCATTTTCTTTTTGCATAATGCCTACAGATTTAGAGCCACTGTACTCCCAGTTGTATAGCTTCTGTATCCCTTGTTCAGTGCTGCTGAAATACTCGTAAATCTCCTTTCTTCTAGTGGCTTTGTGCAGCAGCTGGGGTATGACAATAAGGTCCCTGATCTATAATTCCAGACAGCCCCAGAGGGTGAACAGATCGACCAATCCTCATCCCCAACGTAAGCTCAGGGAACTCACTGTCCCTGGGAGGTAGTTGTCTAATGCTTTCTATTTGTATTCTGCATGAAACTCTTCTTGATGCTGGACTGTTGTTCACTTAGAGAATTATCCAGTGCACAGTATATAAACTCCCACTAGAGATTGAATGCATGTAAATAAAGCATGCCTTAAGTCTGGCATAATGTAACTTTAAGTGAGAAGAAATAGACTCAATCTAAGCACCTTGTAAAGCTGCATTCACTGCTAAGATCTGCACAATGCAGTCACAATCTGCATTTCTATGTCACACGGATAAGAGGTAAGGAGGACAGCTGTATAGGTTTTCTAATTCCAGGGATTTCCTGGCTTTTTATTGATTTGATGAGAATACAACACTGGCTTTTTAAAATAACATCTGTTTTTAAATACTCTTGTGGAATAGCAACATTTATGTTGTAACAAAGAGACATAGTTTGAAAAATGTGATTGATTGACCTTTATGCTACACATGCCTCATGAAAATGTTACTTTATAGTCTGTTTTCACACCACCTAAAAGCCTGGCAGGCATTTCAGAGTACAGACAGAAGATGATCCCTGCCCTATAGCTGTTGCTATCTCCTTGTAATCTCTAGCTGTGTTCACTTCAGCTGTATGATTTTTGCAACTTTCATGTCTGTGTAGCAGCATTGACATGTATTTTGACTATAAATTATTTAGAACATATCTGCTTGAAAGCTAGTACTCGTTTACTCCTAAACCTCCATCATCTGCTTAAACATTGAGATTAATGAAGTGCAAAAGGCTATTTTTAAGTATGAGGTGTTATGCACATGCTATCATTCTTTGATTGCACTTGGTTTATCCAAGCAGCTTTAATGCTGACAAAAATGTCAGACTAATTTTATTTTCTGAAACAGCTTTAAAGGAGATTAAACTGCTTCAGTTTTGTGATTTGCCATTTGCCAGGAAAACAGATTCAGTATATGGAAAGCAGTCACATTTTGATAGAGGTAGTGTGCTCTGTGCCATGGCCCCCCTGCATCAAGGCCAATGGCAGCAACACAGGCAGGGCAGCATCCAGCCTGCTTCAGGAAGGTTGAGTGTTGGATACCTCATCAGCACTACTCTTACAAAATTGATGGTTCTGCCAATGCTACAGAAGTACAATTCCATGAATGTTCTGTGGAAGCTAATCTCTAAAGAAAAGATGGCATCTTTTATTTTTTTCATCTGTAATTTCACATTAGTTTCTTGTGCATATTTTTAAGAACTGGTAGTCTTTGTAATTCCACCAGAAGGGTAATGGGCCACTGGTCTGCTGGAAGGTGTAAGAATAGCTTGCTTACAGAGAACAAACCATGCAAGTCATATTTGACTTGTCTTTCAGTCCCCTTTGTAAAGATAGCTCTACACTTACGGTCTTTAACCTGTCCTTTCTCAGATGGGAATTCAGGAAGGCTGAGAAAAAAATCCTATTTAAGGTGTTATTTCAAACAAAGGATTCAGTTTCCCAAGTTACATATCAAAGTGTATAACTTCATCCCTAATAAACTTGGATTTGGACTGAGTTAAGGATTATTAAACTGCAGTAGCCTTTTTGAATTAGGGCGGTGTTTGTTTTTAGATGATCTAAACAAAGATATCTCAGGCTCTGAAAGTAAAGGTAAAGTAATCCCTGTCTCTTTAGTCTTAGTTAATTGCAGCAAAATTCATTTGGGACTAAGTCTTTGTGAATGTAAGAATGTTTACATAAAACACTGTTCAGAGCACTCAAAGTTCCCTGCCAGAGAACTGTGGTTTCCTATTACTTTTGCATCAGAGCAAAGTAAGCACTGTGCTTGTTGAGGAGATGGACATTGTTGGCTACAGTGTTTGTGTAATGTATGATGTACTTAACATAGCCTTGGTTAGCTAAAATGAACTTCCCATCAACATTAATTTGTGTTTATTTTATCCTTGCTGCTTTCAGGAGGTTTTTTTTAATCTGTAGATTAGTGACAATATGATTTTTTTGGACATTAAATATGGCCAAAATAAGGAAAGACCTTCTTTAAAGGGAACTTGCTTCCATTTCACAGAGTTTTCAAACAACAATATTATCATTTTGTTTCTTACCAAAAATGCTCACAGACTTTCTCAAACTTCTTTAACAGTGTTTGAAAGTTTGAAGCTTAAATCCATGCTCATGTTTTTAAAAATCCTTTTGGACTTTTTTGGCAGACTGTCATAAGCTCAAGCTGATTAGCCTTTTTTAACATTACAGTAACAGTATAGAAATGCAGAATGTTTGTTTTGCTGTGGATATTCCCTTAGCAATAGTACATTTCTACTTCTAGTTTTGTTGCACTTGCATGGTAGAATACAGTTGTGATGATACTACTTTAAAATCCTTAACTGTCCTCACAGGACTTCTTGTATTTGTTCCTTTCCTCTGGGTAGGTCACACAACATAATTCTTCTCAGGAGAACAGGCTTCATGTTGCTCCAGTTCTATCAGTGGAGATAAAATGTTCTTAAAGTTGTATGGGTTAGGTCCTTTACATTGTCCTCTCAGTTTGAAGAGCTATTGTGGGTTGGGAAGGATTGCTTTGAAGAAGTTTTGTTGTGGCCCTTCTAGTTTCTTAATTGTTTGACTGCTATTTGGGAGCACTGGTCGTTTTAACAAAACAAGACCAAACAAACAAAAAAAAAAACCCACCAAACAAAACACCAAAAATGTTCTTGAATGAGTGGTAGTATCACAGTGAAGCACTGCTTTAGAAGTAACTGAATAAGAGTCAAGTGAGGATTCTCTGCTTATGTTTAGCTCTTCCAAAGACGACTTATGTTTTGTGGGAATTCATTTAGTAATTATTAATCTTCTCATTTGGATAAGAAAATGATAAAAGTTAATAAAGCAGCTGAAAATATTTTGAGATTCCAAGTGAGTCTACTACAGAATTGCATATTTTGTCGCTACTATGACTTAATAACCCCAGGATTCCTGTGTTCTTTTCTTGAAGAAGACGCTTTCATTTAATTCCTTTTTCATTAGCAAAATTTAATTCCTTTTTCATGTGCTGGCTCACTGTTTCAGTCCTTGAATTTCCAAAGTGGCTCTCCATGGTTTCCATTCAAAAGCTTGTTACTTCTTGCATTTGAAGCTCATCAGGTTTTCAGGTCCTCTTGAAAGACTTGGGGTTTTTTCTTTTTTTTTTCCTTTTCTGGGAAGTTCACAAAAAAAGGAGTTGTTGTTCTTTAAAACAAGCTCAGGATTAAAAAGAAACCCCAACAAAGTCTGAATTGCTGAGTCTGTCTGGCTATCTGTCTTTATACTTTATAATGGAGCCCACTGGTGTAGTTTCTGTGCAGCAGTGTGGTTAATAAAATGAGATCCCAAGTGAACTTGGAGGCTTTTTATCCTCTGCGGTGGTAGATAGCAGAGCCTGGTGTAATCCTGAGATGATCAGTGTTGATTTGTTAGCTTTGTCAGGGAATGGAACCTAGACCATGACTGAGAAAAGGCCTTTTCACCCCATCTCACTCACTGGATAGTGTATGCTCTTCTTACATCTTCACAAGCTTTACAGAGCAGGAGCTGTCTCAGAAGTTTTGCCATTAACCCTAACAAAAAGTAACTTTTACTCACCATCCCGATTTTTGGATTTTAGTAAGAATCAGATCTGAAGGGTTGCTTATATGACTGGAATAAAACATGTTGTATCAATCATTAGTGGGGTCTTGCTCTGTGTGAAGAAGGGCTTTTCTCTGCAGTAGATCAAGACCACGTCTAAAAAAGGTGTGCTCACTTTGTTTTGCTTCATTCTGGATTTCAAAGAGTAGAATTAACAAAGAGGATGTAGCCTGTGTCTTTATACTCAAATACTTCATTACATTTTCAGGTTAATGACTTACTCTGGATGTTTGACCTGGTGTGCTGTAGTGTGCAATACAAGTAACATCTGTTTTAGTTTAGGACTTCATTATAATACGGTGGATGTTAATTATATTCTATGTATGCCTACCTTTGGCTGATGGTTTCAGTTAACAAAAGGTGAGCTGACAGGGTGGAAGGTGTCTCCTTAGCTTATAATTTCATATCAGCAGTAGTTGGTTTATTCATATTTGGTTTTCGCCATCATGATATTAAGGACATTGTCTCAGTCTCCTGATTCCAGAGAACTGACTGGAGACATTGGAAATATTCACTGGAAGCTCTTACTACTCTTCAGTGAGAGAGGAGGATGAAGAGAAAATGGCATTCAAAGAGGAGTTTATTTTCTTTTGATGTTTTAATTAAGGGGGTATTAAGAGAAAGCAGTGAACAAACTGTAGGTTTTAAAAGGAGGGCTAAAACTGTTGCCATCTAAATTAACAGTGTCCAAGTGTAGTAATCATTGTATTGATTCTGTGATCACAAGTATTTAGCACAAATGAAACTTAAATTTCTCATGGAAAAAGGAGAATAATGAAGAGGTTTTCTTCTTTTGTTTCAGTGATTTCAGTCATAGATGTTCAGCATTTTTAGTGCAACAGAAAGAAAATCTGCAGAGCAGACTGGTTCCTGCTTTCTTGTCCAGGTCTTGCCTTTTATAACAGCAAAACAAACCCAGAATTTTTGAGAAATATGGCTTGTAAAAAGAAAGGGACTGAGAGAAAGCAGAGGTAGAAACATTGCTGTTGTCCTTCATGCATAGGAATGGAGTATCCTTAGCCTGTGGAAAACCATGCTGGAAGCCTCAGTAATGGATGACTAAATGAGTAATTTTGGGACAGTCATACAGCTAGAATATAATTAAAAGCATTTAGCTATCACTCCTCCAATGGCACTTCTCGTGTTTAATCACAAACAGGTTGGTTGGTGGGTTTTTATCATATTTTTCATATAGTTTTAGAGAATTCATGTAGCATTTTCAGCATGACAGGCCAGTCAGTCTCATCTCAGTGCCTGGCAGAATCACACAGCAGATCCTCCTAAAACTTGTGCTAAGGCATGTGGAAAATTAGGTGATTGGTTACAGCCCACATGGCTCTGCTAAGGGCAAATCATACCTGCCAAATTTGGAGCCTTCTACATAGAGAGTTAGTGCTGGTGGATGAAGAAAGTACAAATGATGTCATCTACCTGGACTTGTACAAAGCATTTGACAGTACCCTAACATGAGATCCTTGTCTCTAAACTGGGCAGGCATAGATTTGGTGGATGGATTACCTGGTGGACAGGGAATTAATTGGCTGAATGGCCACACTTGAAGAGTTCAATGTCCAAGTGGAACCCAGTAACTGGTGGCAATCTCAGGGGTCAGTATTGGGACTGGCTCTGTTTCAGCTTTGTCGGTGACATGGACAGCAGGAGCAAGAGCACCCTCATTGGTGACAGTGACACCGAGCTGTGTGGTGTGGCTGACACTGGAGGGAAGGGATGTCACCCAGGGGGACACTGACAGGCAGGAGAGGTGGGCCCGTGTGAACCTCGTCAAGTTCAACAAGAGCAAGGTCCTGCTCCTGGCTCAGGGCAATCCCAGGCACCACCACGGATGGGCAGAGAATGGATTGAGAGCAGCTCTGAGGAGGACTTGGGGTTTTGGTTGACAAGATGCTCAGCATGAGCCAGCAATGTGCACTCACAGCCCAGAAAACCAACCCTGTCCTGGGTGCAGCTGAAGCAGCGTGGCCAGCAGGGACATGGAGGTGACTCTGCCCCTGCTCTCATGAGACAATAGATAGAGTGCTGTGTCCAGCTGTGTCCAGCTCTGGGGCCCCAACATAAGGAAGATGTGGACCTGTTGGAGTGACTCCAGCTGAGGGCAACAAAGATGATCAGGGGGCTGGAGCACTTCTGTGAACAAAGGCTGAGAGAATTGGAGTTCATCAGCCTGGAAAAGGAAAAGCTCTGGAGAGAGCTTGGTACCTGAAGGGGCTCCAAGAGAGCTGGAGAGGGACTTTTCACAAGGACAGATAGTGATAGAACAAGGGCAGATGGCTTTGAACTGAAAAAGGGTAGGTTTAGATTGGATATTGGGAAGAAATTCTTTACTGTGTGGGTGGTGAGGCAGTGGAACAGGGGAGTTGGAACTATATGATCTTAATCTCCTTCACTAGAGATGCTAAAGAATTGTCTGGATGCAATCCTGTGCAGCATGCTCTAGGGAGAGTCTGCTTGAGCAGGGAGGTTGGACCAGATGATACCATTGTTCTTTCCATCACCCACTTGGTGATTTTGTCATCTTCAAAGTACTCTCCAACCCAAAACATGCTATGGTTCTACTTCCTCATTTAAACTCAATCAATGGGCACAATAATTGTGACCTTGATTTTCTGCTTGGTCAAGACAGATTAAGTAAATGTAGCTGAATTTTGACCTCTCTTTAGAATTCTGTGAAGTCTGGGGCTTTGGACCCACTTGTGATTTTTCTGTCTTCTCACACAATCCGGGAATTGACAGGTAGAGGGCAGCAAAGTTCTGTTTTTTTAAGTAAAGTTCAAACCATTTTTTATCAAGATAAATGATGATTGTCAGTTCGTTGCATTGGTTATACTCTTCTGATTCAAAATAAATATAAAAATTGCAATTGAAAATATTTTACTAAAATACAAATAAATGTAAAAGAGCCTTGCTGCAGTATGTCTTAACTGGTTGTGAAATAGCTACAATAAAGGAAAAAAAATCATTTGCAAGACCAATTAAGGGCTGGCTTTTTGACATCATAGTGAGAAACTTGTACTAGTTTGTGCCAAAATCTATAATTACAGACTGCCTGCTGAATTTTATAACTGGAAACTGGAAAAAAATGACATCACCCACAGATATTTCCCACTTCACTTAAGAAAGAAAAAATGAAAGGGAATCTTGCATGTAGCTCTGAATTGATTTTTGGATAAATGCCCTATCTTTGCCTCATTTATCTCCCAATGTGAAATTATTCATATTACTCAGTGGTGACACTCAATTCCCCTGTGAGTCCTTAAGTGTGGTTATGAAACGATAGTGTTGAGTTTGAAATGAGTTACTCCTCCAGCATCAGTATATGAGCTGTAAACATTTCACAAGAGGAACAAAAAAAGCATCAAATTACAACTGTAAGTGGAAGTTAATTCTCATGAATTCATCCAAAAGGGACTACTCTATGCATTACTTTAGCCATTAATAAGGAATGCTGATCATTAATGCAGAAAGTAGGATTTACT
Organism: Trochalopteron elliotii; assembly: GCA_024734555.1. Classification (NCBI taxonomy): domain Eukaryota; kingdom Metazoa; phylum Chordata; class Aves; order Passeriformes; family Leiothrichidae; genus Trochalopteron; species Trochalopteron elliotii. The sequence goes on along the minus strand of JANPWX010000080.1, from coordinate 1,553,578 downwards.
TGATAAATGCATTGGAACACACATACTGTCTTTTAGAGTGATTATGATGTTGTGCTGTTTATCTAGTACTGCTGCCTGGTACTAGTTCCTGCCTGTTACTCTGCAATGCGTATGCACCGAGTTTGAGCTCAAAGCCCTGGATTGATAAGGAGAATCAGGGTCAGAAGCTGGCAACCTGCTTTACTGTGACTTCCTGGTCTGAAATACATCTGTGAAAAACAACCCCAGATAAAACCCCAAACCTGTATTTAAATATTGTGGCTCATTTTCAGAGTTAACTTCCATGTCATGTAGTTTCTCTGAAGACAGGGAGTTGCACAGCTATGTAAGGACTTAGAGTGGCTCACCAGGTAGGAAGTGTTCAGCTTTTGTGCAGTCTGATTGAAGCTGTCAGATTAGGGGTAGCTCCTCAGTCTTGTCCTCTTTGCTCTCTGTATGCATGCTTGAAACCTATAGATTCAGCTGTGTGCAAGTTAGCAATTAATGGGACTTCTTTATGCATAGTGGATTAACTAAGGTAGGGAAGAAGTTTGCAAAATGGAAAAATTAAGTCTGAGTTTGAAAGTTTTAAACACAAAGATGCTGTTTGTACTTTAATTGCATATTTTAGGGGTGGAAAATATTTTGCAGATTTAAATTGTGAGACAATATTAATGCTGCTCAAATATTTATTATTTCTGAGCGGTTTCTATCAAAGTAGTATAATTGTTTTAAACATATTGCATTGATTTTATCTTATGTGCTGGAACTTTCACTGCTGTCAACAGGTGCCTGCTTTGAATGCTGTGGAGAGCACAATTTGGCATTCACATTCTTAGCTTGAGAGTTTGCATCATGTTTTGTTTTCCCTCTCTGTTCATTCATCAGTTCCTGGGGAACTAGGACCGTTCTTAGTTTTAAAATGTCTTTTTGAAGGACATTGTATTAGATTTTCCTTGCCCTTCCTTTGTATATAATTCCCCTTCAATCAGACCCAGACGAAATCTTGAAGCAGTGATTCTGGCTGAAACTGTGACCTCAAATTATTGGAGATATTTTTAAATGCGTCCTGCTCTATTTAAACTGAATTTTCAGGCATATTGCTTTGAACCCCATCACATCTGCATAAATGAGTCCTAAGTTGTGTCTTGGCAATGGTTTTATTTTAGTTTTTAAAGTCGTATTATTTATTTATGGTAACAATTTCATATATGCCAAATATGTATTGTCAAAATAAATACACATTTGTAAACACTGTACTGAAGTAAGAACTGTTTAAGTATTGGATTAGGAATTGTGTGTATTAAAACTTTTATTTCATATTAATTCATCGTATAGGTGACAAATGCTTGTATCTGCAAAAGAAATTATAAAAGCGTGGTAATTTTGTACACAATAGATACATTAAAAAACCACAATCCATAAATCAGGAAAATAACATTAGCTAATGTGTTGCATTGTAGTGTGAAGTTACATGAACCTTTATGCTGTAAGAGCATAAAGCAGCTCTAAGCAAATTGGCTGTTTTAATTTCTGCATGGCTAACGTTTAGGAAGTATGATTAATGAATTTTTAATGCATGTGTTGGTTTTGTAATTTTTTTTGTTGTTGTTTTATTTTGTGGGGTTTTTATAGCAGAAATTTGCAAGGAGGGTAAAGCCACACTTAAGGCATGGTTACTTTGAATCCAAGGTAGGTGCAAGACACACATTTTTGTGATCAAATCCTATAATTTAAAAATAAGTTACATTAAAAGACTGAAACACCCTTTACTATGTAGCATCACAAAAGCATAGCTACTGTAATGTGAAAAATATTGCATTTTTCATTGGCAAGGCTACATCTGTAGTGCTGCTGGTAAAAAGCAGATTGACATTTGGTCATTATTTCTTATCAAGGGTGTTTTACTTGTAATGCTATTTGACAGCTATATTCTAGGTTTGACAGCATTGAACCAGCTTAATTCCCACTGAACTGCTCTAAATACGTGGTATTGCAATCAGTTTAACAACCCCTGGAGGCAATAAAATCTCTCCTTTGAACACACACAAGGGGAAGAAATCTAAGATTTATAAAGGGCAGCAAGTATTCAAGATAGGGGCAAAGTTTATGTGTGAGCCTATAATTGATGTTTCCTTTGTTGGAAAAGAAAGCTTGAAGATGCTTTAAGAATTAATCTTTAACAAGATCTAATCTGCACTAACAAGATCTGCTCAAGATGAGTGAGAGTAAGATATGATACCAAGAGTTTTGTCATATTCAGCCAACAATGAAAATTCAAAGGTACTCTGTAGTTTAGGAACATTTTTGAGCAGATCAAGAAACTTCACAATTAGATGTGAAATCTGCTAGAGCTCTCTGCTGCAGGTGAGGGACAGCAGAACTCATAACCTAGGCTGCTTTTTCTCTGCCATATATTCAGGTAAGCATTCCTAAGGCTATAAGAACTTCCCATTATCCACTCAACTTACAGGATAGCTGGCAAGGTGCTATGAGTTGACTCCTTTTGTTCTTGCAACGTGTAATTTGTCAGATCAGGTAGTGACAAAAAAAGGGTAGGTGCTGATGATTATCAAATAGTATCTTACTTTCTAAGAGATACCCATTGCTTTAAAAATTACTGTATTTGGTATTACCCCTCAATAAAATGTAGCTGCCACTAGGATGAGTGACAGTCTTTCATCCAAAGAAGAGAATTATGGAAAAAAATGAACCCCATCATTGTGTATTTTAATAAGATACTATTAATGCCATAGGAACATGTCATTAAAATGTATATAAGAACCTTTTTATTGCATATGTAGGAACAGCATTATGGACAAAGGTTTTCAGAGCCTTCCTGGCTTCCATTTGCAGAACTAGATGGTGCAGGGTTAAAACATAGCTGTCTAAAGGAATTCTTTTGGTTCCAGGTTACCACCTGACCACTACTTTTGCATCCATAAAGTATCAGTTGATACAGGGAGCTTGGGAACAGTCTCCCTGGTGAGGGGCTGAAATAGCAGTATTATTGAAGAGGACAGGAAATCTCATCCTAACTTGTGAGAAAACCTCTCAATATGGAGGAAATTAGCACATTTTCACTGATATTGGAAAAAATGACATTGCACGGTGGAATTGTATCTTCGGTGATATCTGCTATTGCTGTGGGAGACAGCAGAAACTTGAATAGGTTGCTGTGGGACTTTGCAGGTAAAGATTGAAGCAGTGTGCTGTTGCATGGTGGGCATTGTTCCAGCAAAAACAGCTAGCTCCTCAGTGGGCTGCTTTCCTTGTTCTGTGCTGCCACACATTGATGCAGACAAGATAAGGTTCTAGGAATTTTCCATCTGATTTTCTCCAGAGGCTGGAGAAAACTTATCTGAAATAATTTTTCAGTCAAAAATATTTCCTTCTAGTTCTCTTGAAGAAATCATCTTATTTAAGTAATCATGTCCTGTGGCATTTTTGTTGCAATAGTTGAGATTTGGGGCTGTCGGTCTGCCTCAGTACTGGTTCCTTTGCCTTCAGAAATAAAGAGAGCCTTCATTTTTAAAGATAGATTAGCTGGCTTTTGAATTTCTGTAAAAAAATATTTAAGTATTTATAATGGCAGGATAGATGGCTACAGGTTTGATGCTGTGATTTTTTTTTTGTGTTTATTTTTCCTTAATCGACTATATATCTGATTGTCCAGGAAAAGGAACTGTAACATGTTACAGAAAGAGGCCATTTCAGTCTCTGAGCAATAACTTCAGTTTGTGTGGAAAATGGGAATAGGAAATCTCCTCTTGCCTGTGGTGAATAGATTATAAGGCAACATTTCTCTACAGGTAGCACTCTAAGTACTAGTAAGGTACTACAAACTGCTAAGCATGTCTTCTAAGAATATGAAAATTACCTTTGCCCCAGCTACTGTCACTAGAACTCTTGAGAGTTTTCACTGGATGAGAAATTATCAGATGTTGCTGTCTTTTCATGTTCAGATACAGTTACAAGGTATTGTCAAAAAATACTGTATTCAGAGGTTTCCAGCATTGCCTTCTGGCATGCCCTTGGCCACTGTATTGCTTCCATTTGAAAAGCTTCTTTTCCTTTGCTATCACTTCTGGTTTTGCAGACCTTTAAGTTGGTTAGTTAGGGTGAGTGTTTTCACGTAGTTCATGTGCCTGTTGCTGAGTGTAGGGCTCTCATGTAAGCCCAGCTGTAGAACAGTCTTGATCAAATCATTGCCATGATAACCAAATACACTCTGTAACACACCTCATTTCATTTGGCAAAACAGGCTACCTTCCTGCTTTATTCACTTCTTTTTGTGCTCATATTCTACTTTCTGTGAATGATTTAGGAGTGTAATTCTATCTATAAGCCTGTTTATTATTATAAAATCTATTTGATTATTTTCTTCTCTTTCTCCTCATAAAAGGTTGCAGATAGTGACTAACTAGAGACCTGTGTGAATCTGTCTTCAGTCAAGTGCCGTGCTGCTGCTTTTCAAGTTGTTGTTTTGGTCAAAACATAAAGATTTTTTGAAATCAGTTGATTCAGTGTTTACTGCCAGTAGAGACAAACTCTAAAACTCCTGCCAATGTATGCTAGTTTCAAAGAAATTTCAATTCCCCCTTTCCTAATATTGCAGTAGAAGCTCAATTATGCTTTTCATACCCAGTAATTTTGTATTATCCACAGACATCGTGCAGGAACAGACTATCCCTTTCTGCTGAACAGTAACCTGTGTTAGCAAAGAGCAACTGTGGTACTGATATAAAATTTACGGTAATGTACTTACTTTTATAATGCAATACCTGTATTATTCAAAAAATTTTGGTAATCTTTTATTTCTTACATAGCCAGAAAATGAAATTAAAAAAAAAAAACCAAAAAAACCCCAAAATCTCCTCAGCAGGTTTTGAAGAGGTTGTTACTCATCAATGTGAATGAAGAAGGTTCTATCCTAAGTAATTAAAAACAAATTAAGTAGAGGCACTAAATCTTTGTCTCATAAATGAAGGTTTCATCAGGGTGAAATTATATCTCATTGGTCATAGAATGAATAATAAATGAACCAGTGAATCTACTGGATCATTTCAAATGATTAATCTTAGTCAACCAGGTAAGTGAAGATGGCTATAAATTGGGTTAATTACTGTAGCTTGAGTTTTAACTCGAGCTCTTAATTTCAACTTTCAAAGGCTACACAAACCAATTTTGTACTTAGATTATAATGAGCAGTCTTTATTCTTTAATCAGTTCATCCAGTATCTGGCTGTCTACTGTAACATTCCTTTGAAGTCGAGAAAGATCTAACATAATTGAAGAAATGTCTAACTACTTGACTCTCTCTTTTTTAATATAAAGGAATTAAACATTAATCAGACTTGTGCATCTCAATTAAGCCAATTAAAATTATCACAGAATGTAGTGCACAGAGCAATAGGTAGCTTTAATGTTTGAATACATTATCAACTTTTACCTAATGTTCCTTATTTAAGATGTTTGTTACTCAAAATGGGAATGCATGCAATGCATTAAAGAACACTACCATTTTTTAAAAAGTTTGACTAACTTAATTTACTTAGTGTAATTGCCTACATTTATGCACAAGATATGTTAAAATTTGTTGCATTTAGTTAGGAGTAATGTGTGGGTTGCTTTAGGTTTTCCTACACCAGTCTAATTTCCATATGTTTTTGTGCTGACTGGTTTTTTTTGTAAGAAAAATATTATACACTATATCTGACTTAATTTATATCACAGGGAAGTATGGCTTAGTCTTTACTGGCTGATGTATATACGCAAAGTCCATATAATTACTAATAATTTGTAACAAGTGTTAATTGATAAACAACTCCCTGTGGTAGCTTAATTAAAGCTGTAGGATAGCAAGGCGATTTACAACTGGGATTGATCTCAATTAGTCAACAAAATCTGTGTAGTCTGTTCAAAGAAGAAGGAGGAAATTTAGCCTAGCAAGGCTTTGGGGATTTTGTCTTGTAGTTTTCTTTTTTTTTTTAATCAAGAGAAATAAAATCACAAAGTACAGTAATGTTTTCTGCAGTTATCTACCTACTATATACTGTGCTTATCTTTTATGCTACCCAGCATTTGTTCTTTCATTTGTTTGTTCATTGTCAGGTTACAGAACAATATTCAAACATTTCTTTTCATTATACACAATGTGATAAAAAAGTAATTTCATACAGGGATGTACATTTTAGAATAACACCCCCAGGAGACCACAAACTAGAGAATGAAAAACATTTAAAACATGTCAGTTTTTGATCATACTTAGAGATTTGTTTATAAACTGGCATTATGCAGCCTTAATTAAAAGATAACACAGGAAAGATGGCATTAGGGAATAACTGGATATGTGGAAGCACAGTGATTTTATAAAGTCAGCTATGCTGTTTCAGGATTCACTACTCTTTTATCATTTGGACTGATAGTAAGAATATAATCTACGAGTACTTGAAATTGCCCCTGTGGAATAAAAAAAAGTGTCATCTCTGTTTAAACTAGATCACAGACTGGCTGCAAACAGCTGCTGAAACATTAATTAATTTGTTTGCAAATGAATCATGGATGTGTACTAGCTGAAAATACAGATATAAACAAGCATGAATGTTGTGCTTCTTAGATTACCTATGGATCTCTGGTTTGCCTACATTTTTAAAGATAATTTTATATGCACCAGAAAAACAAACACATAGTCCAAATAATCTGAAAGAGCTGAGCCTTTTTATTAAAGTTGTTCTATAGATACATTGATGTGCTGAAATGCAAATCAGTCTCAGTGCTTTAAAAAACACACATCCATTTTACATTTGTGTAGGACTGAACCTCATTTAAGAAAGATTTGTTAATCAAAGAGAATGAAATATTTTGGTGGAGGCATATGAATGTGGGTTTAACAAGTTTGCAGCTAAAAATATGGCTTGATTTCAGCTGTGCAATTTATTTTCCTCTGTATCTTGAGTGCTCTTTTGGTAGCTGTGTGGCATCCTCTATAAATTCTGCATTATTTGGTACCGGCTTTTCATGTCCCATCAAGGATGCTGTTCAATATCTATGGGTTGTTTAAAGAAACAGGCTAAATGCTACAGCCTTGTAGCTTCACTGAGCTCGAGGTGAGGCAGATGTACCCAAATTTGCACTTGTTCACACATGTGCTTCATTGGGGCAAGCCTTGAGCTCTTACCATGCTGTTCATTGTAAGGGCAATCCTTGGTTCTTCCCAGTGCTCCCCTAGGCTCTGCATACAGGTAGGCAGAGAGGAGGAGGATGATTCTGCAGGCCTTGACCCCTTGACATAAGCTTTATTTTCGAGAGTGGAAAAACATAAAGGTTAGGTTCTGCCAAAGGATGGGACTGGCATGTGTAAGATGAACAATAGAGGGAGGCCTCTGGATACTAACTAACCTTCAAGTGGCAGGCTGCTCTGTTACAAACCAGACCTGTTTGTGGAGGTTATAGCACCTGGCCAAGGAAGGTGCATGGTCCAAATTCTGCATTCTCTAAAAATGTTGGCTGCCTCACAGAACTGCTGTCTTACATACACAGCTTTTTCTCTGCTTTCTTAAAAGGCTTTGTTTTGAATATTTTTTAACATGATGGGTATCCTTTTGTTTCTTTGGAAAATTAAGTGTTTGCTAACAGGAAATAAATCACATTTTGACATGAAAAAATAAAGTCAGAACCCTAGGGAAAACACAAAACTATAGAGGACCTAACACAAAGATGTGAATTTGATTTTCTTCTTCCTTTTGGGTCTGTTTTTTTTTGTACACTAACTGAACTGCCATATGAAAGAGCCTATTCCATGCAGATCCTTCTATCCAGATGTTTTTGACAGTGAGGGGATAGATTTTCTTTAGTTTTGCTGGAAATTATTTGAACAGTATTGATTTTTGGGTACTGAAATTGCACCATGCCTTAAGATCACCTTTTCTGTAGATAGTGCAAGCTTTAGTGTTAGTTCCAAGAGTAGTATTTGACCTCAGGGAGCATGTTCCTGCAAAGGTACTGTTAGCACCCAGCTACCTCCTTCATACCTACTTTAATCCTGAAGAGAAAGCTTCAGGTCATTTAGTCTTTGTACTTGAGTTAACTATAAGCCCTTTGCTTGGACTATCAGAAAGCACTGGCTAGAGCATGAGTTCTGTCCAAATTCAAAGTCTGTTAGGGCTTTTTCAGAGGCTAATGTGACCACTGGATAGTATCAGTCATGTTTGTTTACCCCTCCTGCCCTAAGGTTCACCCACCAGCTGCTCCAAGTTCAGCTATTTAGCTTCTTGTGGCATAGTATTTCCACTAGCCTGATTCAGTGATATTATCTGTCTAGAAGCTTGACTTTCATATGGTTGAGGAAAGAAGGAGAAATTTTTACTTTATCTTTCCCAGTAATACCAGCTAAGCTCTCTTTCTTTGGAAGATCTGAACCTTTGGGGTTTTTTTTTTGTGAAGTGGGGGAAGAAGCCTTCATCTGAACGTGTGGGCAGGAATGGCAGTACCTGCAAGGCAGTGACCTGAGGGAAGCTCTGTGCTCCTGCTGGTTATGTTTTTACATGAAGGATGGTGACACCTTCTGGAACCTAGTTTCTGTTCCCTGGCCCAACTGCTCTGTTACAGCAGGCAGGGAGGCAGGAGAGAAGGTTTTGCAGGTGGTGCTATTAGGAGAGATTTTATTGATTCTTCTATGTTTCCAAAGAAGTATAGAAAAACTGAAGAAGGAAAGTTGTAACCATCACAGTTTTTGGATCAAATTAGGGAGGTAAAGATTTTGAGAAGAAGTCGTTTTGCTCTTGTATTTGTCAAGATAGCTGAATTTTCCCTTTTTTTTTTTTCAGTCTATTTTTGAACTTCTACTGTGTATGCAATCATTTTGGATGAAATGTAAGCTCATTTGCACTCACAGCACTTAGTAAAATCAATGGGCAGCCAGGGATAAAAAAAGTTTTCAGAATCACTAGTATTCCAGTTAGCCTTTCACTGTTAGAGGTTTGTGCTGATGACTGGATTAATGTATAATGTCTCCTAACCTACACATAACATGTTGTCTGTGTCATGTATAATGTTGTCCGGGTGGAACTTTGCTGGATGCTTCTCATTTGATGTTCTTTGCAAGATCATAATTGAAGTTATATCTTGGAGTAAAATTGTGTTGTCTTTTCAGAATTGACCCCTCTTTGAGTCTCTCAGGGCTGTTTTACTGTATTTTGTTGTTTGGGTTTTTGGTGTGTTCCTCTGCCTGCTGCCCCCTTTTCCCCAGTGCTGTACATATGCATTGACCTGACGGGACTTCAGGCAAAGCTGAGGCATGAATTGGGGGTTCAGCCTGGTAACTTTTCAATTAACTCTGTGCTGCTGGTTTCCTTGAGAGCTTACGTCCCCTCTGTGATCAGCTTTGGAATGCTTAATTTATTTATGTGCTTGTTCCCAACCAGTATCCCTAGCTCCAAGACTGTTTTCCTTCCAGGAGGGCAGGAGTCCCTGTGTGCATGGCCCACAAGCTGTCTGCAGGGCATTCCTTGGGGGCAGGCGACAAGGCAGGGGCTCTTGATCATGCTGCCACACCATGAGGATCTGTACTTAGGACCTGAACACAGCCCTCCCTCTGGGTTTGTCTGCTTGTTGCAGCTAATTATAATTGTAAATTTGCCCTTAAAATCAAATTCTGTTTAAAGAGCAACTTTTGCCTTGGGGCACCTTGTAAGCGGAAAGTACTTACCCAAAAAGCACTTTACTTGGCTTATGATTTCCTATAATCCCTATATTGTTCTTCAAGATATTTGTATGAGAGCGAGGAATTGCTTTTCACAGTTTAGCCTCCCCTCTCTTCTTTATGCCTGGTCTTGAACAGGAATTGTCACCTTTTGTTTTGTGGTATCACAGCCAGTTCCACGGAATTAGCTGGACGCTCCCAAGTTTTATGTTTCCCAGCAGGGTCTACTTTTTAAGCTACCACTTTCACAAATGACTGGTTGGGACATGTCTTCTCAGGAATTTGTTGGTCCTTTCAGTTTAGATAGAATTGATGGCCAAAACTACAGCTTTTTCTGGGGTAAAATGTAAAATGTATTTATCACTGTGGCCACACTAGTCAACAATTTGGGATCAAGAAGCAAAGAACAGCATTATACTTAACTGAGGTGTGCTCTGATACACTTGAGTGTCTGAAGTCTGGTTCACTCTGAAATTGGGACTGGGTTATTTGCCCAGTGAAGGAGAGTCCTGTTCTTACCTGGGGAGATTTAAATAAATTTGAATGCATGAAGCTGTTTGTGCAAAATAGGCCATGGAATATTTGAGTACAGCAGGTGCAACTGCCAGTCTTCCAGCAGGTCTGGAAGACTGGGCTTTGAGCTGCATGGGTTCTCTCTATTGGCACTCATCAAGAGAAAGTAGAAGGAATAACTAAGCTTAGCTAACCCTCCTCATTACCTCATGTCCTCCTGATTCATAAAGAGTGAGTTTCTGAACAGTTTTGGCACCGTTTATATCTTTGGTTCTTGATTAATAAGTTAAACATCAAGTAATGGGTTTCAGGGTCAGTCAGAAAAATACAACTGCTAGGACTCAACACTGGTAATTTAAGTACAGTGGATTCAAACTGACATAAGCTAAACAAGAATCACTTACGTAAGTGTGAAAGTGTACATAGGTGGAAACAAGCTGAGAATAAGTGAAGAAAAAAAATATTTGAAAAATAAAAAGGCCCTAAGAATGCTATTTTGTTCCAAAATGCCATATGGTCAATTGCTTGGCATCATCTTCCCAAGTATGTTAGCAATATTTTACAGGTTGCTTAACATCAGTGCCTGGATGGGAGGCAATGGCTGAAATAGCATGATATGCAGAAGGGAGCAGCTTGAATGTTTTCATCCATGTGTTGGCAGTCAGACAGCATTGGATTGTCTTTGCTTCAGAACTTCCTTCAGTAAGAGGCAGTAGGAATTGTTTGGATGTAAGTGATGTAAAGATGTTTTAACACTGTCCTTAGTTTGGATAACAGAATTTTAAGGAAAATTTGTCATGGGTTTTTTTCTGTCTTATTATTTATTTTCACAATCAATAATTGTGTTTGTTGTAAGGGGGCCAAAAAACACATCAAATTACTTAAGGGTAAACAACACTTGTGAGTTATGACACACAGTCAGAATAATGCAGGGAAACAGTGAGGGATATTATTGAAGCAAAATGAATTTTTGTTCTGGTGTAACATTCTGAACAGAACAGTGAAGGACATCACAAATCCATTCATTTATTTCAAAATTTGCAAAACAAATCCCTTCTTACACGTAGTATTTGTACAACATGAAATTATTATTCAATAAGTTGACATTTTAAACCTATTACTGCCTAAACCCATCTATTACTGAGCTATTCAGAGCACTAAGTTAACATTTACCAGAACATTCATCCTCACATCATGGGGAGATCAAGCTCAAATCCTTTATTTCATATTCAGATCTTGTTGGGTCAGAATTGAAAACTGCTACCTTTCTGATACTTTACCGAAAAGCCACTCTGAAATCCACAAAAGAATTATTATCAAGTTACTGCAGTTAGTCAGCTAGATGTTGACTTTGATATGTCAACTCTCTGATCTTTAATAGAAAATTGATGGTCTTGCACTGAGGGTCAGTCATATGCATGACCAGGATAGGCCAAGGTTTGCATTAAATTACACCCAGCCTTGCATTTTTTTCTCTGGCAGGCAAAGTCAAACAAAGCCAAATGGATACATTGTTAGTTTTGTTTTCTTCATTGTTTTGTGTTGGCATATGAATTTAATTCTGTAATGGGGTACTGCTGGGTACAATCTGCTTTATTGATTTTTCTGGGGAAAGTTTTTGTGAGAGCACACAGAACTATGATAATATAAAAGCAACTGCTGCAATTTTTGTTCTTGTTGCAGTAGGTGTCTATTATACCATTTATTTAACAATTGACTGTTTCACAAAAAATCAGGTAAATTTGTATTTCTAGTACTGTCTTCGTTTAGTCTTGGGCTGAAGTTATGAAAATCATTGTGCTTTTTTTGATTCCTATAAATTTTGTACCATTGGTGCCTGCAACGAATCATGCAAACTTTGGCCCTTTTCAGTGTTGTTGGTTGTCACACAAAGTTGCATTTTTAACTTCTCTGAGGAAGGAAGGAGTGCTGTATGGCAGAACTAGGATATCCACGATCTAGGACTGCACTTTGAATCCCAGCTTCTAAAGTGTCGGCTGAAGCCACAGGGGGTTGGGTGAGCTACTGCTCTGTGCATAATTTCTTTGATGGCTGCAGATGAATATGTTGTATGGCAGCAACTAAAGAAAATGAAAGCAAGGGAATACATTTGCCTTAAAAAAAACCCAAAAAACCCAACCATAAAACTGTTCTCCAACTTCTGTTTCCTGCAACTGCTATTATGCAAACACCACATCAGTTGTGCCACAGAGACTTGAGTGGCTCAGCAGCATCTTCTGGTTTTGTGTGTAGCCTCCTGCAAGGTTTTCAGGTTTGCTGCTCATATAACACTGCTCAAAATAAGGACAGACGGTGAACATATATCCTTTCTTTTCCAGAGTGAACCAAAATTTTCCTACCAAGTCCTCATAGGAGAGGATGGGCAAGTTTGGACATATGCTCCTTTCGTTAATGGTAACAAAGAATTTTTATTTATTTTTAAGAAGTTTTATTTCTTTGAGTGCAAGTTGGCCAGCATGGAGGCCAATACAGTGGGCCTTGTCTAGTCACATGGAGCATCTGTGGATTAACTAGGGCGTCTCTTTCCTCATGAAATCTAGAGAGGGTCCTGGATAGAAGGAAATTGTTTTTGAGATATCTTACCATTTTCTAAGTAGACTGATCATAGAGAGACACAGTTTACACAACTTTTGTCTATTTGTCTTGGTTTTGTGTCAGTGTTTCTTCGTTGGCTAAATTTTTCAAAGCCTTAGCTGGGAGGCAGCCAGCTCTCACTGATGCACAATAGGATCTAATGTTCAGAAAACCTAACAGATTTAGGAAGACATCTCATTGACTTTCAGTAGGACTTACATGCCTAAGTCTCTTAAATGCTTCTGAAAATGCCAACCTCGGATTTGAAAGCCAACCAAATGTGTGCTAAGCATTTTCACAGAAGCAGACTGGTCACAGTACATACACTCTGCAGGACCAAGTTTCACAACAGGTGCACATAAGGCATTTAGCTGTTAGAGAAAGGATGTCAGACTTCAGATTTGAAGGGGAATGCACAGCCTAATGTAAGTATTAATGCAGCTCTTAATGTGAAGTTAAGAACATCAGTGAATATATAGGAATGATTTTTAGGAATAGTCCATGCTACTACTTTGATGTGAATCTTCTTCATCAAACTCAGAATTAGCTTTGCTGAAGTCAATAGACTCTTGCACCCTTGTAAGTGACTGCAGTTAGGCAACCCTCCAAGTATGTATGCTCTTTAGAGCAAAACATACAGATTATAAATAACATCACAGGGAGACTGGGTCTGCTTTATCTCTGCAGTAATTCTTCTGATATGCTTTGAGTTGCATCATGATAAATTTGGCCCACTGAGATTAGTATAAAAAAAGCAGATAGTGTTTCTTAGCTAGAAAGGTGCATATAAATCCCTGTATCTCTAACTTTGATCAGCTTAACACTCAGCTTTCTATGTGAATCCTTTGCCTTCTCCCTTATTTCAGAGCAGCTAATGCTGGCAAATGCCTGTTGGACCTACAAAATTACAGTGCTGTACAGCAGAGGTGCTGTGAAACTCCCAGAGCATACAAGTGATGCTCAGATCAAACTGTCTTTCTCTTCCTCCTAGTCAATGAAATTGTGTAGATGACTTCTTCAAATCTCTCTTTCATTTTAGAGCCTGATCCTGTGACCCACTGATTCCTCTCATCTCCCTTTAAAGCGAATGAGAATCAAAAGTGCTCATCACCATTCATGGTGCAGGATTAGACCCTTAATTATCCTCGGAAATAGTCATTCTCTTCTGGATGGTGAAACAGTGTTGTATCAGCCTCACCTGGTGCTGGTAATGCCACTTCACGTTTGTCTTCAGATGCCTTGCTTTGTCAATACAAGGAAAATTTCTGTGTCTGCACTCCCCTCCTCAGTCACACATGTTATACAGCAATGTATGGCACCAGCCTGTGTTCGGTTTGTCCCTTAGGAAAGAAAAGATTGTATCCACGCTTTAAAATAGCTCATCATTTAATACTTTCCTGTATAATTAGGAAATGATGTTCATCTGACAAAATACATTCATTAAATAATTTCAAAATAAGCCAGAGGCATTGTTTAAACATAGTGTCAACATAAACTGTAAAAAAAATGCAGAATAGTTAAATTTTAGCCAAAAGTGTATGTTAATGGAGCAAGAACACTAAATGTTTTTTCTGCTTTTTAAGGCATCGAACTATCTTTTAGTGCAAGTTCTGCCTCACAGCCAGATCTGGCCCCTTCTTCACCCTAGCCCTTTCATCTCCCTTTGTTCCATGTCTATGCTGAGACTGAGATTTTCCCACCTCTCTCAGTCTTACTGTGGCTCTGAAAGATGATTGCCTTCCGGTGAAGCCCTTTCCCCTTCTTCTGTACCCAAGCTCCATGTTCAATGAACATCAAAAAGCCTTATCATACCCTGATGGTTTAAATCTTTAAACAGAGAGTAACAGCCTGAGTACATCCAGACCCCTCACATCCTATAGTCTTGTCACTATGTGTTCCTGCAACAATTACCAGGAGAGGGAGGCTGTGGAGTGAATCAAGTAGCGTGTGTTGTCTCCCTGGACTTCATGCTGATGCTCTGATCAGGACTTCAGCAAAATTCTGTTTGAAATGAGAATAGACTAATTTTCATCAGACTCTTCTCAGAGGAATCCCATGTGGGCTAGCATGCCAAGGGTCATCATTAGAAAACTGCCTTCAAAAGAGCTGAGGTTTCTTGTGGCAAAGCTCTTTCCCTTTACTAAATTTATAAACATTTATGTAAAAATGTATACATTAATTGTTCTCCTTCCTTGTATGCCTGCAAAGGAAAGTCCAAAAACATACTTGAGGAAATAGACTTGTAAAAATAGCCCAAGTAAGGACAAAAATGTCCTCATTTTGACTGAAAATTCAGAATACTGTGATCAAAGGATGCTGTAACTCCCAGCTGTTCAAAGGGACTTGTATGAAAAAAAAAATCAGATGTGACCAAGAATAGAAAATAACTCATTAAGAGCTTAACTAGATGATGACAGGTGAAGCCATCAGTTGCTTAAACACTGTAATGTTTTTCTAAGCAGTTTCTGATATTTTTCTTCTTTTTTTCTTCCCCCTGGAATCAATTTATACTTTCTAGAAATAATTATGAGATCGAGTAAAGTTTGCCTGCTATGGAAAATAAACAGATACACAAGACACTGGGCTGTGGTGTAATGAAGACATCACTTTACTGCATTTTTAAGGATAGAGAAATTACTGAATTTATTTTACAATTCCTATTTATCAGTTTTCATCTGAAGTAGCTGCAGTTCTTAAAAGGCAAAAGAAAGGTAATAGGAAGTCTATGAGTAAAAGAATAATCTCTGGAAGTTTTAAACCTTCAGACATAAAGAAAAGGTTTTTGCTCTGTCTTTTGTGACTTACAAGCAATGAATGGTGGATATGATTCTCCTCATTTTTATAGCTATTGTTTTGGTACCACAGTGTTTGTAAAATGCATTAAAAAAATCTTTATAATTCTCTTAAGCAGCTTAAATCCCTTTTCACTTTCCCCAGGCAAAACCTGATTCACTTGCATGTTTTTGGGCTCTGACCTTCACAATGCTGATCTCCCAACAGTAGTAGCCAGTTTCTTATTCTTTAAGTGCTGGAGGAATCATGAAAAATTCAGACACTGGGTTTCCCTGAGACCAATCTGGTGGCTTTGTCTTTGTGCTAACTGCTGCTTTCTATGCATCATTCAAAAGGTACATACTGTTGTCAGCCCCTGAACTGCTACTTGGTGTTAAACATGAATATTTGTAGCTTAGCAAGGGACTAAATTTAAAAAAATTAATATTTGACAACCTTTGAGAAGGCATTACTGGCATGAAACTATACGAATGAAAGACTGTACTTGTGAAAAATGAAAACTTTCTTCACTGGGGCAGTTCTAAACATTATCAGATCTGTTTTGAAACAGCTCTGGTTGCTGGACTTTTTTCCTGATCACATATTATGATTGTACCAAAGAAAATACTATAGTACATTTGTTTTTTCCTGTGTACTGCAGGGGAAAATTCATTCTGTGCATGTGCCACTAATCCTATCTGACCAGAAAGCAGAGAAAGATGGCGTGTGGCTTATTCTGGCTACACATCAGAGATACATCCAATGGTAAAATTGCCTTTTTCCACATTTCTTAATTAGAAATAGAAATGGCTTCAACTAATAGAATCTCTTATTAATAACAAAAGGAATTGCTAGCTCTCTAGTTCAAGTGGCATATCTGCATAACTTATAGCCTTAAGAGCTTGTAGAGTCACTCACACTCCTGGCAGAATGCCTTTTACTCTCCCATATTAATGAGTTGTTCTAAATTTAGTCTACTGTGACAAACTAATATTAATACAGTATTTTATGGCCCAGAGCATTGTTAATGCATAAGAATGAAACACTGAATCAGAAGAAGGGGAAAGGAGGCAAGATTACTTAGTATGATTGTCAAGATATAAGATAATCCAACTATGTAGATATTAAGACTTAAATATAATGCTCTGCTTATAGATTTATATTATGTGAAACATTTTCTATTATTTTAAATCCTTGCAGTATTAGTTTCTTATTTTCAAAGGTTTATAACTCGGTCATAAAAATTCACTCTGGGCTGAAACTTGGCATACAAGGTCTTAACCTGGGAGCATTTTCTTAAGTAAATTTTCAAACAAATCAGTGTTTTTCTTTGGTAAAAATGGGACAACAATCAACATACATGCAATTTCCATAACAGGCCTCAGAGAACAATGGGGACTAATAAGCAAGGCCAAAAAGAGTCCAAAATAAGATTTAATTTTTCTTTTCATATTATTTTAATTCTTTTTAATTTCAAAATACTAGTAGGGTTTACTACCTACCAACATATTTGGCAGGTAGTGGCTATTTAGATGTCAGAGTTTCTTCCATTGCAAAAAAGGGATTTTTGTCACTCTTCGAAGGGGAAGTAGGATACAGTTGTCCATTTGATACCTATTCTATAGTGATGATTTTACTCTCTTAATATTTACCAAAATAGATATTTGCATGAATATTACCTAAATATCATTTTGCAGGAGAAAAAGACTTTGTGCAGAGTTTTTATATGACTTCAATAGCTGTGTTTTATAAACATGCATGTGCATCCATCCATACAAATACATTTCATCTTTGCAACTTAAAGCCAAGTCCAAATAGAGTTAAACCATCTACCTGAGTAAATTAAGGGGAAGAAGAGCATATGATTCTATCTCATGGAAGGGATGCTGCTCCTAACTATGCCAAGTGTGTCTGATGCCTGCCAGAATGCTGCCAGTTGTAAGGTGGATCATGGATTTTCACTGTGAACAGTAGGCACCAGAGAGCAGCTGAGCTGATGTGGAAGCACAGTATTGTATAAGGTGCTTGACTACATGTGCCATTACTGAAAATCCACTTTAAACGAGGAGGGATGATGAAGTAACTAGCTAATGGAATAATTAGCTGTATTGGGTGATTTTGCAGACAAACTTTGGAAATGGTATATGCAAAGTAATTCTTGATTTACTTTGGATTTCTGACCCATATAATTAGGAGATAAAATGTAACCCTTGATTTGACTTCTCTCTTCTCATATTTATGTGGAATAGGAAGTTCTATCTCCTGTGTTTACTGGAATACAGATTAGTTAAGGAGTCTTGAGTAAATGTGAATCTTGAAAGGCCTGGGATGTGTGATTTCGGTGCCCAGTAGACCTTGGAGGAAGACAGTTCTCTCAATCTCATTTGGGTCATGCTGCACAGCTGTCAGGATGGAAGTTATCTTTGTGCAGGTGGACAAATGTTCCTTTCAGCAGTCTTCTCAAGGAAATATTTAGAAAAATCCATGTACTTTATGGCTGCTGGTGTGAGTTTATCAAAGTTGGTTTAACTGCATCCAGTGCTTGTTGTCATGTGCTGCTTTGAAACATGCAAAGCATTTCAATGCTTGGTTGTGGGATAAGAACTGTGTTTTGTGAGTAGCGACATAACTTGTAACTGGTGACATTCAGGAAGGAAATATCTAATTGCAGTAAGTTTTGGTGGATGGGGAGGTTATGGAGTTAGCAGGTGTCTAGCTAGCACATAAGCCCAGCACAAACTGGATTGTTAATTTTTGTGTTGGTCAGATAGGAAACAGTGTGTAAGAAAGAGCAGAGCTCTTTTTGCAGCTCCCCATGCTCCAGGAGGAGGGTGAGCATTGGAGTTGGGTACATGGCTTTTCCCAGGGCCCCCCATCAAACCAATGACACTAAGTTTCATGGGCAGTGGCAGATCCATGCCTGGCTGGGCAGGGGGAAAAGCAGAAGTTATGTGTAAGTGACACAGCTTGGGTATCAGAAGGAGCAGGGGTAGGGGTCTGTAGCTCACTGGAGGGAGATTTTAACGACCTGCTGCACCAACTGGGCAGAATCATTTCCAGCAAAGCCCTCATTTCAGCACTGATTCAGTCTCCATAAGACCCCTCTGTGCTGACAGAGAACCACAGGCAAGAAGTTATCTAAAACTGATGTAATTTGGAATAAAATCACAAGAACTGGCACTGGGGATTAGTTGCTTTGCATATTACATTGCTCAAGTTGTACCCAGCCACTCAGGTGGGTAAGGTGCAGCAAAGGCTTGTTGTATTCCATCCCACACACAGCACTGGGAGTCTTTCTGCAAAAGCAAAGCCCTGTTCACTCAGAATATCTTCATTGTGTGGGATGCCAGTGCTTTCCACACTGCACAAATTATAGAGTTCATTAATCTCCATATGCCATAATTAAGTCTGTTTAAGTCTACAGTGCAGTCTGGGGGTTCCTTTTAGTGGGTGTTTGGGGAGCAATGGATCAGTTTTTTCTTTGCTCTCCCTGCCAGTGCTGGGCCTTTACCAAGCAAAGCTAATGATCCATGCAGGCATCTTTGTCCCTGAATCCTGGTCAGACACACATTCACTGGAGAGTGAGCAAACTGTCATTTTGAGGCAGGAGTGTTACGGAGGGCTCTCTTGTTGCCTAGAAGGCAGGATGAAAGAAAGGAAAAGGCAGTCTTCTGTAAAAACTGAAAATGATTCCTACACTTGCTCTGCACTCTTACAGAAACATAAAACACATTATTGAAACTTTATGTATTTGGATAGTATTTTGGTCTATCTTTTGGCTTTTGTTTCCTGCTTTTATTCCAGTCATGCAGCTGTGTTCCTGCACACCCTCATGAAAAATCCCTTCAACAGAGTGACATCTGAGGTCTAAAGACTGAGTGGCCCGTGATGCTTATGAATGAACAGTCACTGTCAGTGCTGCATTTTTGTGCATCACCTTCAACAGATACTTGCATTATATGAAACCTGGATTTTGACACACGTAGCAGATTATTTTACATGATAGTGATGTATATTTTGCATTAAATAATTTGAACAAAACCCTGAATTTTCTGTTTTCTCAATTTTCTCCCTATTTCTCCCAGTTTGTTGTTTTTGTTGTTGGGGTTTTTGTTCGTAATTCCTAGATTTTTCAGATGTAGATATAGAACTAAAATCAAAGCTGCCACACCAGCATTTTTAAAAATGTGCTGTGCCACCATGCATCTCTGTTGCATAGTATTTCATCTGCGAAGCTTGAAAAGAGCCTGTTTTTAAAGAGGGGAGTGCTAAGCATCTTCTAAAAGGCAGATCTCCCAAAACTGTATGGGGGTAGCCACCTGGAACTGGATGCCCTTAGATTTGCCAGTTCTTCTGAAGACCTGCCATTCTTTGTCATTGTTTTTCCTTTGCAGTGAAAATCTCCAGCATGTTGTTATTGTAGAAGAAAAAAACCCCAAGCAGCTGCCAAGATTTGGCTATTTCCCATGCACAGAATGCTGATACCTCCCACCTTATGAATCAATATGTCTCTAAGATGGATTGGAGAATAAGGCTTCAAACTAATTCACCTGACTGTCTACCTCTGTAGTGGGCAGAATATCTGTTTGGTAGCAGTGACTGGCAAAGTAATTTTTAATGTTTCATGTTTTATTTCATGTACCTCTAATAAAACAGAAGTGTTCTATTTTTCAAGAAAATACTGAGATGCACAACCTTAAAGAAGTGCTTCCTTATGACCCTGTTACACATGGAGTATTGGACTGCAGTGATAAGTGGTGGGTTGTTATTTTATTGCTGAAAGAACTTACTTAGCATATGCAATATGCAAAAAGGAGGAGAGCTGAGCGTTGGAGCATATTACCAGTGTGCACTTAAAAGAAAATTATCCCATGAAAAACAAACCCCTCGACTTAAATGCTACTCATAAACTATAAGGTAACTAATTCTACCGTAATGGGTAATATTACTGCTTGATGGAGAAATAAAACCAATACTCTTAAAATATTGAGCTAGTGTACATGTTGACAGGTTGGAATCTATTGAATGCATGTTATTGTGGGAGCTGGAGAGGTGTAGTTTGTGTTGTTTTGGGGTTTTTTTAATTGTACCTATGATTTATGAGAATTCTATTCTTTTTTTCTGAGTCTGTCAGTGGAGCTCTTTTCATCAATGGATAGGAAGCAGAAGCTTAGATTTTGTATGAGCAAGTCAAGGATGGGAGATATCCCTTTCAAGGGAAAAGGAGAAAGAATAACATGTATCAGAGATGGTGGTAGACATTTTTCACTGTTATTTTTGTTCCCTTACATGTTTGTTTCTATACAGTGTCATTGAACTCTGGCAGTTTAAGGTTTAACTTGCAGGCTAGTTTAAGGTTCTGAGCAGGCTACCTGTGTGATGTTAGAGTCTCAAGAATGGTGGAACATAACATCTTCAAAACTGAGCATATGAAACCCAAATGTCTGACAGCAAGATGCTGGAGATATGGAGAGTACAGAATACATCGTAATGGCTAAATGCACTAAATTCATATGCTTATAAAATAGTAATGGAAAAAAATCACCAGCAATGATAGAACAATGCAAGAATTTCTACTAATGAATCAGACATCTCTTTTGACTCCTTTGTCTCGACTGATGTGCACTTTGGTTATTTTAATCAAGTTTCTCATTTAGACCATACACCTGTTTCAGTCTATGTTCATCTGGACGCCAGATGTTCGCTAGAGGGCAGCATTTGATAAAATGTTTAAAAGTAGGCTCCACAAAAGTGAGGAAAATACACGCAGATCACTTTAATAACACTTTTAACAGTGCTCTCTAACATAAGTTTTCAGATCTGTTTGTTGGTCTGGAGCCTGGAACAATGTTTGGGTTGATGAGAGTTTTTTAAAGAAATTTAAGGATTCATTACACTAATAAATATGAATTGCTTTGAGATGGATGTATTATTTCATGTTTGCAGAAACTGCACCTTGCAGCCCTATCTCCTTAGCCTTTTAAATGTACATAAATTAATATTTTAAGTTTTATAGTATTGCAAAAGAATAAAACATGAATAAGTTCACTTGTCTATTAGCCCTTCCCTTTTTTTTTTTTTCCTTAAATTTTAATTTTTTTATTACTACAGATTTTCAAGCAGTTCTCTCACCATTAGTATTTTATTTGGCAAAAATCTCTTGCTGCTGCAGAGTGTCAGTAGACCTGGATGGCTGGGCACCTGTGGAGTCGTCATGCTACTAGAGGCAAACCCTTCTCTTGTGTTGGTTCTCAACTGCAGTTTGCACGGCTCTGCCAGGGCTTCCAGCCATCTTGAACAGGCCAACAGCTCCATGCAGCCTCCACAGGGCCAGGGATGCAGATGGCCAGGAGGCAGCCTACCTGGACTGGCTGATCAGACAGGAACCCTTGAAGAGGTGTGATTTGGCATTTAAGGTTAGATAAACAGGTATTTTCTGATTCATCACTAGCCAAGAAATGCCATTTTGCTTCTCTGAACTAGGGGCATCAAATGAAAAGTGACTTCTGCCACCAAGCATTAGGGATCTATTTGAGGAGACTACATCACCCTTGGCTTTCTAGTTGTGGGGGAGGGAGAGATTGTTAAAAAGGGCAGTTTAACTGACCTAAGATTTGAAATGCCTTCTGGAGATATGCATCCTCTAGAGAAAGCATTTGAGTGATAAGACATCTAATTTGTATGTGTCTGAAATGAAGTGGTGTAACATACAGCCACGTATGTCACTTTTAGCAGAGATGCCAATGCTTTTCCCTGGTGAACAAGAAGCAGGTATGACCAGGGTTTGTGCTGGAACCATTATGTGCACTGGGAAAACTCTGGTGGTTTAATAGACTTCTCTTTCTTACCGGGTTAAGTGGCACTGACTTAGGTGAACTCTTTGTAAATGACACCTTTGCTGGGATTGCTGTCTGCACAGGCAAGGTGAGAGCCTGATCCTGAGGCTGTGCATGCAGAGCCTGCAACAAACACGCCAAGGACTCTCCCAACTCAGAAGCTGAGCTGTGGTTAACCACGTTGCACCACTTGTGGGTCAAGTGCTGGATGCTGAGTGGGTGAAATTCTGAAATTCCAATTTTAAGCTGTTGGCCTCCAGTACTGACTGTAGCTTTATGGTTACAGATATTCCTGTGTAGTTACAAAACCAGAAGAATTAATTTGGATAGCATGAGATGTATGAATGGAATATCATTGTTGTTATCTTTAGAATTACTTCTTTCACATGCCAGGTAAATCCAGGAGGCAGCTAAACATTTTCCCCCTATGACATTATCACAAATGTCATTTGGTGCTTCAAGACTATTTGAGCAAAAAAATCATTGTCCAAGTGATGTTTGTATCATTGTATGTGTGTTATTTTTTGCTGGAATAGATTGTCACAAGATAGACTTTATTCAGGTCTTTAAGATAAATCTGGTTTTTTGTTCTTGATGGTGGATTTTTGTTTCATATTTATTTTTTTAACTTTTAAAATATCTCTCGATGTGTGCTTGTTTGTCTTGAAGCTTTGCAGGTGTGTGGGCTGACAAATGGCTTAGAGATGTTTGGAGAACTTACCTTTTTTATGCACAATGTAAGATAGTTTCTTCTTCTGTCCCAATTATGTATTTCTGTGTGGTTATGTGATGTCTCTGCTCAAGACCTGCCACAATAAAGGAAGAGGAAAGAACCATCTGTAACATCCCTGCTAACTGTAGCTTCCTGTGGCCATTCAACAAAACCTTCAGTCTATTTTTGTATATCCTGACTGGTCAAACTGTTGCTGCCTGGTGAGTGAAACACTGTGGTGCCACTAAAGAGCACAGTCAACTCAGTGCTTGTGTGGTCTTCATCCAACAGCAGAAAGGAAACAAAGCATTTGCTTTACCTTTTAATCATGGTAAGAGTGTATTAGAAATGTCTGTCTCGTGGTGTTAGGAGAGAGTAGTTTCTCCACATACACCAAAGGCAGAGGCACACACCCCTGTGCTTTCATTTAATTTAAAATCGTTCATCTGGCCAGTTCACTCTGAATCCTGCAGCTGAACCTCCACAAAGGTCATCACTTACTGATGAGATATGGGGCAGAGCTGTTCTAATAGTAGAGGAAGACTGAAGTTTGATGCCATCTTTGTTATCGATGCTTGCTGAGGAATACTGTGCTTACTCTGTGAACTGTGCTATAATTCAGCCAGCTCACAGTACTGATCCTACCTGCTGTGGTTGGTTGGTGTAACTGAAAGAACAGAGTGGCCAGAGGAAACTTCACAGAGAAAGGAGCTAGAGACAGATCTCCTGGTACCAAAGATCATGTGAACTATGTAGCAGTACTTAGTGATCCTTCTTGGACAGAGATATATTGAACAATAAACTGCTGCATCTGATGAAGGAGTGAAGACACTTCATTTTGTTCCAAATAACATCATCCTGTTCCCATGGCTTTGGTGTCCTAGACAGGGGACATTTAGACACGGGTCTAAATGTAGTTTCTTCTTTCCAGAGTCAACACAAAAGAGATTCTTCAGGACTGATGTTCCTCTTGTCTGTGCAAGAAAATTTGGCTAGTCCTTTCAGGTACTTTTGGTGAAAGTAGCTTTTTATCAATTAGTTCTGTCCAGGAGCTTCCCATCCTATTGTAAAATACCCATAGTTGATGCAGTGTGGTCAGCCAGGCAATTGTATCTCAGCAAAGCAAAGAGAATAAGATCCTGGTCTCTTCACTAAGTGAGGTACCTGAAAGCAGTTTAGTACAAGTGTCCTGCTTCTGCTATATATGATGTCTTTACAGCAGCCTTGAATAGTGGTGATCCCTGTGACTGGTTTCCTCTTACCCTAGAAGGCAGGAATCAGTTGTGTTCCCTCAGTCTCAACCTCATGTGGAATCCCTTATGCCTTTCTTTCTCCCTCCTGGACTAGGGGGAAGGGAGAGGCTTGCTAGGAGTGCAGATCCCTTTGAGTTCCATCCAGCAAAATTGGATGTTTTCAACAGCTCTTGAAAGGGAGGAGTCCCCACTGCTGATATTCCCACTTGCTTGGATGGAGAGACAACCCACCTCCCCTCCCACACAGAGCACTGCTGAGACTGCTGGCAAGGACTGGCAGCTTCTGGACTTAATATCTGTGGCATGACTCATGGCAAACTGCTCACTGTTTTTATGGTGGAAACTGGAAATTTCATAGTTCCATGCCTTCAGCACAGAGGTATTTTTTTGTACCGGCCTGTGCTATCCATGCCTTAACATGTCCATACTGTTCAGTTTGAAAAAGCAAACCAAGCTGAAAAGACCCTCAAAGCCCTAAATTTGAGTGCAAAGGAGTCCCCCAAACCATCAAGTTGAACATCATGTTTGGTACTCACTGGTTTTGTTTTTTATTTGGGCTGAGGTATTTAATTCAATATTTTACTTAGATTGCAAACTCAGCTGTATCAAGAATATACAACTGTCATTTCTCTACTTTTTAATTACCTGTCACTCTTTTTTCTGTAATCATGATGTTCTTGTTGCTGACAAGGTGACAATAGGTTTGGTAAACTCTCAAAGACATGGAAAAAAGCTCATTTGAATCAGTACTATAATTCTATAATTTCACAGGTTTTTACAGGGCATCACCAACTGCTTGAAAGAGATGCATGCAGAGGTAATGCTGACAAACTTTGGCCTGTTACTGGGAAATGCTTGATGAATAAAATCTGTGATTATACTGGTATGTTGAGGCCTGAACACCTCTTCTTCTGAGGCAGCCTTTTTACTACTGAAGAGGATTAACAAAAGAGGCAGATGCCAGTGACAAAGTGCCAATATTTGTTAACAGATGTGATCCTTGTAATGTAGCATGTGTTCTTAATTTGGCACGGCTTGACACCAGGAGGATCTCTGTAAATAAGGTGTCATTAGCTGCATTCAATAGGCTTTCCTCCTAAACTGGTCTTTGGTTGGTATCCATACTCTGGTTGAAACTGGCATTCTACCTTGTGAATGGGCTTTATGCCACTCTGACAGATGGGCATGACAGTAGACCAGCCAGAGAAACATTAAACTCATCCAAGCTGAGTATTAAGAGCCAAATAATCTATCCAGAAATACAACATGGGCAGATTTGTGCTACTCTATTTGGTGAAGTGGATGTGCCGTTGCTAGTTGAGCTCCTAGATGGTTAAATGTTTGCATTCTTAGACTTTGCTTTGGTCACTTCCAGATTTTGGTTTTAGAAGAATGAAGTTTACTGCTTAGAAGGGAAAAAAAAAAAAAAAAATATATATATATATATATGTATATATATATATAAAATTTGGTTTTTTGAAAGAAACTTCTGTGTTAAGTGAAGAAAATATCGAGTGAGTCAGTCATGTTTCTTGTTAAGTAGGTTGATGCCAGTCTTCTATTTGTGTTGACTTCCAATTAAGTATTTAGGTGAAAATGTTTTGCACAGTATTTCCTTTCTCCAGTTTAAAAATTAAAAAATGTTGAATAAGATATTTTTCTGTCTCTGAATCTCTGGAGCAAAAATGTAATATGTTGCATCAGTGAGAAGTCAACTGAGTTACTTAAGGAATTGTTTGTGCTGATGTTTTTAGGAGGAGAAAACATAGATGCTTGAGAAATGTATACTTAAAGATTTAAAAATCTAAAAAGGTAGATATAAGAATATGGGGATTTTCTCTTTAAAAACATTGTCACTATTGCTACTCAGAATTCTACTTAACCACTTACCTTTGCTTGCAGATAAAATTGGCTTATTGTTTTACTTAGAAAAAAATATTGACTTTGACTTAAAAATAAGAAGAATTCTGAAATATTTTTGCAGAAATTGCAATGCTTTGTATTTAGTAGAAATCATAGTGTGCATGACTGGGACCTTGAACATCTTTCTGCATCCAAACAGACTTGTGATTTGTAGCAGTGCATTGTATGAAGAAATTTCCTGTAAATTAGAGGGAGAAGGGCCTACTCTCTGATATGATCAGTGTAATTCTGATGTTTTTGTAAGGCTACAGTGTTCTTAATGCAGTTTTGTAATCTCTGCATATCAGCACAAATTGATCAATCAGATCTGTTTTAGTAAAAAAAGCTGGAAAATATCTGTCTTGATGGAAAACACAGGTACTTGTGCTTACCCCCTGAGACATGAAGCAGGAACCCTGGTGAGTGAGGAAGCCCTGGAGGGCTACCTTTGCTAGGTAGCAAAGGTTGTAAAATAACACACAGACTGCCTTTGTCACCCAAACTCTGCAGTATGGGCACGTTCTCCTACCACTGGAGAATTCATGAGCTTCTGTAGCCTTTGATACAGATGCATACGGTAACTTGTTGCCAATTTTGTGCAATTAGGGCATACAAAATGGTTTCCCTGTTAGGAATGTTGCATGTGCTACGACACTAATTAGGGGTTTCTCTCCTTTACATGCATGCCTGTCTGCCATTAATATTAATGGCAATTTTGCCCAAGCACAAGGAAAGACAAGACCTGTGTAACTGTGACTTAAACTTTTGCCTCAGAAATTCCCTATATAGTTGTTCTTGGAACCTGCTGGCTTGCAATTTGCTAAACCTACCTGTGAGAATGGTGGTGTGTAGATAAAACAGTTACCTTTTTAAGGGGTAGTTCTATTAACTCTTCTATGGTCTTTCCCCTCTGGGTTTCTAGTTTGTCTCTGTGGTTACATTACAAGCATTTCAGCTATTTAAAAAGCCACATTTTATGCATACCTAATTTTTTTCCTATAATGAAGCTTATATTATAAATTTTAAAAAGCTCCAGTGGTTATAGAATTGCTCGATGTTCTTGCGAGGAGGTGCATCATGCTATTTTCTAACAGAAAAGCTCAAAGAAACAAATCTGCTAGTATTGTCAGAGGAGACATACAGGCTTATGGGGTTTTAAAACTCTGCTGAAATTTTGAGTTTTGTGCAGATTGAGGTGAAACCACTGCAGTCATGCAGTGCTCTGTGAAGGCACCCTAGCAAGTCATCTCCAAGGAATGAAAGCTGAGGAGACTCCTGTGCCTTCAGCTCATTGCCAGGTCATTGCAGGGGTGAGCAGGGTGAAGTAGAAGGGCAGAGCATGATGCAAAGCCATTTTTAGGAGGAGAAAGTTTCTCCAGAAAATGGAAGGGTGTTTAGTCTTCTACTCAAAAGCCACTTGGAATGGTCACTAAGATTCTGATTAATAGGATAAGTGATGTAGCCTGGGACAAGCTCTTAGCAAAGACCACCACCATGACACTTATCAAGGACAGCAGATCAGGATGATTTGCAATTTGTGCTTTTGTCTTGTGAATGTGCAATACAATATTTTTTGAGTAATAATCCATGGTTCTAGTGGCACACATATTCCAATAAATAGAGCTGATAGTACAGGTTTACTTATAGGTATAGGCATGCTGAACTCTTTGTTTGAACTTAATTTCAGGGGTACTTGAGTAAAATTTTCAGTTCTCTGAATGTCCTGGGGTATGGGCAGATTATTCCATTTTCACAAGTCCTCAGCAGCTGATCTAGAGATGCAGAGAGGAGAACAACCAATATAAACTAAAAAGCAGGGCTGAAATGAAAATCCACAGGGCTGTGGAATGTCAATAAAAGTCTGAAGATGTGAGTGCTGTCAAATCTTTGTGCTGGGGAAAGAGTCTCTGCCTTTTATGCAACTTTATGTGAATTACTTTCCTGACTGAGCAGATCATGGGCTGGTGGATCTAAAAGGGTGCACTTTTTCTATTATATCAACAAAAATATTTTTAATTCTGAGTAGTAAATCACCCCCCTCCCCCAAAATTTCTGGCATAGAGAGAGCATGACTGTGCCAGCAGTCGGCTCCACCTGGATG
Organism: Trochalopteron elliotii; assembly: GCA_024734555.1. Classification (NCBI taxonomy): domain Eukaryota; kingdom Metazoa; phylum Chordata; class Aves; order Passeriformes; family Leiothrichidae; genus Trochalopteron; species Trochalopteron elliotii. The sequence goes on along the minus strand of JANPWX010000080.1, from coordinate 1,525,212 downwards.
ACAAAATCTACTGCAACAAAATAACAGTAGAAATTATTATCCATGCTCCTCAGAGAAAGGTTCTATAATTATTAACATCAAGACATTCTCTGAAATTTCTCAGTGCTTCATTAATTTTTGTGGCTGTGGAGGTTGAAAAATGAAAGAACATCTGCATTAAATGAGATTTTGTATAAATTACCCTCTAAAAGACACCAAAAATATATTTGAAGGCAGAGATCCCAAGGCCAGTTTGCTTTCCTCTTACTTTCTCTTCAATTATCTTGTCTCAGACTTATTAAAAAATAGACCAGTAAATGTCTCTTATCAATGTATTTGGGGAGGAGGGAGACAGAACAAGAAAAACATGCAAGTGGTTACATACACAGGTGAGCAAGACAGAGAAGTGTGTATGTGCGTGGAACCCAGCAAAAGCAGAAGACACACTAGTGGTGATGTCCCAGAGATGTCATCAGAAAAGGGCACAGATGTAAGATTCTGAGGGAAGAAGTTTGTAACAATGTGAAATGGTTTAAATGGCTTTTCATCACAAATCTCATGACGACAAATCTTAACTGTGGATTGGCATGTTGATATTTATTTTTCTTATAAATTATGCATGGAAATGACTCAGTTTGAGTCTTATACCTTTGGCACAAAGACGCTGGTCAACATATGCCCCTGTGTCAGAGAAGGGATGGAGATATTTGCATTTGCTCATTTGCCCCAAAGAAATTGTAGTTTTCAAATGTATATAAGCCTTTCCTACAGTGATGTTCTTCGTAAAGCTCCTACTGAGCTGTGTATCATAACTTACGGCAGAGTGAAGTTTTATGAGAAGTTTTGCAAGTGAAGCTGCAAGAAGATTGGGCATCTTGAGTCAGCCACCCAAACTCTAGTGAAAGTTCATTGCCTGAGGCACTGATTTAGAAAATAACAGCTCCATTCTGCATGCTTTTACTCCTTGCATTTACACTGACATGAAGTGTCTATGAAACTGTGTGAAAAGCTTCCTCCTTATTTTTACTGTACTGACGCACAGAAGGTTTGGGGTAGCACAGAACCAGGGACACTGGGAGTCTTCCCTCCACAAAAGCTGTCCCTTGTTCTTTTTTTCCTCTGCTGCACTGAGTGTATTTACAGAGCTGATGATGATGGCAGTGCAGTGGGTGGTTGGGGTGCCCAACTGCAAGGGAGATGAAGTCCTACTATGTTTCAATGTGACTCTCAGAAAAGCCCATGGGGATCCCGAATTGGTCTTGGTTTGCTCAGTGAGGCTTGTGCTACATTTAAATGTGGCTTTTTTCAGCTGGAGATAATCTTTGTCTTGTTTTGGGAGTGTTTGTGCTAACAATTGTTCTTTCCAGACGAGGAGCAGAGCAGTTAGCAGGAAGAGAAGACTGAGGGTTGGGGAAATTAGGAAGCAAGTTGCTTAATTCTGGTGTGAGTTTCTGAACAAATGCCATGGAGAAGGTAAATTGAGCTCAACAAAACATTAGATTCAATTCATTAGTAATTAAAAACAACAACAGCTGCAGTCTAAAGAAAAATGCTGGAGATGTGTAAAGCTTTGCCATTAAAATGTATAGACACTGACCCTCTTTGAATTCATAGAGAATGCTCTTTACTTAGCTATAAAGGTTTAATGTAACTTAGCAGATCTGAGTTACTTCAGGAGAGCTTTAATGCTTGGCAGGTCTCTACATTTTATTTATGATATCAAAGCTGCAACTCAGATTTTTACTCAGTGGAAGACATAAAAGAGATTCAGAAGTCATCCAAATCATCTTGTAATTAATGTTACCATGCACGCCCAAGACATTAAAATGTTAACAGTGTTAGAATCGTGTGCTTTGGAATACAGAGTGAGGGCTTTATTAGAGAGAAATACACTGCAGATGTCATCCACCCTAATTGAGGACATTGGGTTGCCTGCTGCTTGTTCTTATCAGTGGTTCAGATTTTTTTTTTAATTAATTCATTTTCCTTACTGCTAGAATCTGCTCTCATTATTAGTCTATCTTGTCACTCATTTGCATTTCAAGTGCTGGGACTGTGGGGTACCAGCTAGCTGCCTTAGAAGAACACTTCAAGGGGTTACTCTATCAAATAGCAGCACAGTATCACAGTGAATTTGACATCTGGGTTATCTTATTCCCAGATGCTCCATGGTGTCATTAGCAGGATTAATCTTAGCTTTAATTTCATAATGATTCTTATTCTAATATATGTGAATGAACACAAAGTCTCTTGACTCATTATCACCAATTTACCCAAGATATGTAATCAGGCTCTTACATTCACCAACATTTATTTTTGCTAATACATCTAAAATTGTAGATTAAGCAAATACAGTTAGTTCCAGCTGAGTGAATGCCTAGTGAGGTAGCAATGTAGTATTTATGTTTTAATTAAAGTATATTAATGATAGTGTCTTTTAAATACATACTGATCAAATTCTTTCTCCTGAAAACAATGCATTTATCATTCAAGTGATAGCAATGTGTAAATTTAATAGCAGCACCTTTCTATGACTGTTTATTATTTGCAACCATTTAGAAATTACTCCAGACCTCGTTTTATGGTATAATTTTAACCTTTAAAGATTAGGTTTATCTTTAAACACTTTATTTTTGAGAAAAATCTCTTGACTTCCCAAAGCAGACAGAATTAAATTTTTCAAGTTAAATTAAAATTTAAACTGAAATAAATTTTATATTGAAACTTTGATTTTAATTCCTGTCCTAGATTGAACTGTAATACAGAATGCAATTTATTTTTACAGCTAAGCAGACACACAAGGTTCACCTCCACATCATACAGAGTTTCATAATCTAGTACATTTTTAAATTGCAAGGAGAAAGCAAAATGTGAAATTCCTGTGCACTTTTTTTACAGTGTTGGACTAAGTTTTTCATTTACCAGCTGTTGTAGCACAGCAGTAAGTAGTGGTTCATTATTGATGGATAAAATGTTCAAACATTTAAAGAAATGAAAGTCAGCTTTGAATTTTTAATTAATTAATTAAAAGTACTGCAAATGCCAGCTTGTTAATTGCTTTGCACCTGCAAGCCAACACAGGTTTTATGCACTCTTTCTTTGAATATTAATTTTTTGCATGTCTTCATAATACTTGGAAAGTCTCCCCTGCAAACATATTAGTAAAGAGTAAATATTGAATCTAAGACAAAACTCACGGCTTCATCTTTCACTGTACACAGAATAGGATTTAAAGGAGGATTTAGATTTCCAAGGCTTCTAATTAAGTAGTGATAATCAGGCTTTCTGCTGAGGGTCACTTCCTGGGAGTAATTTGAGTTATTAAAATGCATGTTTTTATTTGTTCTGCTTTGCGAGCTAAAACTGATCCCTTTTAATATAGCAGCAAATATGCAAATTGGTGTTTCATTATATTATGCAATTTATGGCAATCTTCTCTAATTTACTGAAAGGGCAAGAGCCTGACCTTGTCATTCAACTTTTTTTTCCTGGTAAGCTAAACTAATTATGTGGATCTTTTTATGAAACTCTGGAAGTATGCAGCACAGTAAAAAATGTGACAAATTTACCTTGATTATTCATCAAGATGGCCTTCGATTTTGCTTGAATCCTCCTTCAGGGTGATGGATAATTTAAACTTACATATAGGAGCCAATTTGTTTCAGGGTTTGAAAATGGCTTTCTTTTTTTCACAGAAATCCTGGAAAGAGCATCGGAAATCATTGAAATAATAAATGTCAGGATTTGAGCTATGGACTAAAAAAAAGTTCATTAAAAATACTTGCATGATGTATTATGAATTGATACCATGATTTTTCTCTGTGCTGTCCTTCAATACAACTTTTCAGCCAGGTTTTTATTAGTGATATGATGTTCTACATTTTCACTTTTCTTTTAATAACTTTTCATTTTAGATTTAACAAACTCACCATTCTTTAACCTTTTTTTTTGCTTCTTCCACCAAGAAATGTTAAGAAGTTCTCCTCTGTCCAAGCCAGGAAAGCATGGCTTAGTCTTCTGTGATCCTCAGGAAGGTTCTGCAATTGCTTCTACTGTGCAAAGTTGGAGGACTATCACTAGTGGTGTCCCCCAGGGTTCAGCACTGGGGCCAGCATTTTCAGCTTATTTACCAAGGACTTTCATGAAGGGGCAGATGCCTCCTCAGCACATTCACTGAGGACACAAAGCTGGGAGGAGATCTGCACCCCAGGGGCTGTGCAGCCCTTCAGAAGGGCCCCCACAGGCTGGAGAGGGGCAGAGAAGAACCACCTGAATTTTACACAGGCAAATGCAGGGTCCTGCTCCTGGGGAGGAACAGCCCCAGGCACCAGCACAGGCTGGGGGCTGACCTGCTGGAGAGCAGCTCTGCACAGAAGGACCTGGGGGTCCTGGCAGACAACAAGCTGTCCATGAGCCAGCAGTGCCAAGAAGGACAGTGTTAGGAGAAGCATTGTGGGTGGGTCAAGGGAGTTGATCCTGCCCCTCCTACTCAGAGCCAGTGAGGCACATCTGGAGAGCTGTGCCCAGAACTGGGCTCCTCAGGACAAGACAGACAGGGAGCTCCTGCAGCTGGTCTGGCAGAGGGAGCAGAGATGATGGAGGGACTGGAGCATCCCATGAAGGAAGACTGAGGGAGCTGGAGCTGTTCAGCCCAGGGATGACTGAGAGGGCACCTCATCAGGGTCTGTAAGTGTGTGAAGGAGGTGTCAGAGGGTGAATCCAGGCTCTGCTGGGTGGTGCCAAGCAATAGGACAAGAGGCAATGGACAGAAACTGATGCACAGGAAGCTCCACCTTAACACGAGGAAGAACTTAGTTACTGTGAGGATGACTGAGCACTGGGACAGATTGCCCAGAGGCTGTGGAGACTCTCTCACTGGAGATATTCCAGAACCTCTGGATGCAATCCTGTGCAGTGTGCTCTAGGACCCTGCTTGAGGGAGATTGGACCAGATTACCCACTGTGGTCCTTTCCAGTCTTACCAGACTTCTGTGATTCTTTTTGATAAATACACCTTCCTTGCCACCCTGCTGGCTGCTCAGCCCTCTCAGTCCCAAAAGTTTTCTTTCGACTCTTCTGCTCTGTAATAACCCAGAGTCATAGGGTCATTTTGGCTTGTTTTAAACTTTGGCTGATGAGTCTGATTTGAGTGATGTGACTGGCCCAGAAGAGATGCAAGAACAACATTGTAGATACTAAAATCCCAAAAATATCCTAGTTGGACCAGTCTTGAGAGAACAGCTAGTCAATAACCTGAACTGAGACAGGAATGGAAATGACTTGATTGTTTTCAACAGGTATTGATCCTATTTATTAAAAAAAAACATTAGTAAAGGAGTTTTGACATCTCTAATTCACATTCTTTATTTTCTAAGCTTATTTTGATTTATTTTTTTTCTTTCCTATGTTGCAAATTTGGCTGATTCCTTCCTATAGGTTCTGCAAAGATCAACTAGCAGGCTTCCTCTATGCTGGAAGGAAAGACCTGGAGCACAGAATCAGAAAGTTGTTCCCTACCAGTGTTTAATCCATGACGTTGAACACAATTCCCTCTTGACCATGATGACTACTATAACATTGCAGTCATCACTTCCTCTAATATAACCTCTCCTGCTTTTGTTTAAATACAGCATGTATTTGTAATGCAGGTGAATCCTTAATATTGTGTATCAGCTAGAAAACAGATTGTAATGCTGTGCTTCAACACTGATCTGGCTGTGGCTTCGACTGTAAGCCAAGGCAGCAGTGTTCATTGCAATCAGTAGTTAAACCCTGTCCTTTCTTTGGAGCAATGATCAAGCTTCCATAGGGAAAATGTTCTAGGTTATCCCATGCAGTCTGCACGAGGGTTAAAAACGGATTTGTGCTTTACTTTGCAAAGTGAGGAGCACCAATGTATTCACCACCTACTGGAATGATGGTTTTAGCTTCTCTAGGTCTCATCAATTTAGAACTCCCTTTATTTAAAGCATGTATATTTGTATTGGAGGGCAATACTCAAATTGTGATAGTGATTTTTTTATGGTTTGGGTTTGGTTTTTTCCCAGGTTTTTTCAAGCCTAAGCTATGAAGCAGTGTTTTAATGGATTTCTTTGTTTTTTGGAAATGAGGATGAACAATTGGCATGTTCTGATGTGGTGGTGAATTTTGATGATGTCAAACCTGACTAGAGAGAGAAAAATCCTTTATAGTGAACAATAAATTAGTCTGTTAATTACTTAATTCCCAGGCACATAAAAGAGTCCTACAAGCATTGGCAGAGCAAGTGAATAACTCCTAGGTTCAGGCTTTTTAGTACCATTATCTTATAATTGCTGGTTGGCACAGGGTTCTGCTTGCTGTTCCCAAGGGGGGTCAGCAGTTTGTGTGGCTCAGTGGCAAGGACTCCTAGGCAGCAATTTATGCAGTGGTTTTGATAGATGGAAAAAAGCAGTAAGAATTTATTAGCCCAGTATCATTGTTGGCAGGTAGGAGGGGGGCTTGGAGCATAAGAATTCCCTTGCCAACAAATGAAAAGAATAAAACTGGAATAAGAAGGGTGGCAATTCAGAGGCAATAATGCACTCTAGGAAAAAGGTAAAAATATTTGCTCATTTTGGCAGGTTTCTCGTTTTGCTCTTTTTTTTCCAGTGATTGTGTCAGGAGAAAGGCAAGTATCACTAACTGGAGGAGAAAATTAGCAGTGTATTTAAATGTTTCATTGTAATGTCCCTTCCTAAGTGAATTGCCATTTAATGTTTAAAGGGCTAAAAATGCTAAGTACACATCAATAAAACAACATAGTTTTAACTTCTAATTAAGTTTTAACTTTGAATACCCACAATTGTCTAAGCCACTACTCTAATTAGTGCCTGTCTTTTTTTGTTATTTAGCAGTTAGCTAATTTATTTGTAATGACTAATGAAGAGACTGAAAAAAATATGCATCCTACTGCCAGTAGAATTCTTCTTGCTGCCCCTCTGTAATACCTAAAAAAAATTAGGTATTTATTTTACTTTAATCTTGCTCCCCCAGTTCATTAGGATGCTCCAGGAGGTTACAGAGTACAGTGTTTTGAATGCTCAGTACTCCCAGGCAGGCACGTTAAATCAGGTTAGTACAGAACTTGTCTCCTGCTCTGGGTAATCTGTATTAAGGAATTCAGGTTTATTATAAAACTGAACTCTTTTGCCAAGGGCTTTGTAATTGTGAAACAGTCTGTTTTCCTGTTTGTGTTACTCTTTCTCATCCTGAGCTTATTTATTTTAATAATATTTTGAAAGCTAAAAAAGTACTGGCAGAATTCATATTAATATGTTGTTATTAAAAGAGACAGACCTTTAATTGCCGGCAGTTAACACAAAATCTGTTGGCAATGTCTTGAACAGAATGATGGCATTTAATCATTTTTATCATTATAGTGGTGATGTTCTCAATGTTATTGCGGGAGAGTTGTCGTGTATTTTTATGATAAATTCTTAATTTAAGAGTTTATAACTTAACCGTAAAAATATGCTCCAGGCTGAAACGTGACATACAAATTCTGAATGTGGAACTGAAGGTTGTTTCTAGTTTTAAAACAAACAAACAATAAACCCGGCTCCTTGTGAGCATTTAATAGGTATGAACTAAAATTCCTGCCAGAAAATGACTTTTTCTGTGGAGGACCTTCTGTTATTTTTCTTGCTTAACAACCCTGCTCCAAAATGCACACTCCATTACAAAGGAAAAAAAGTTTTACTTAGTGTTAAGCTTTCTCAGTGCTCTGCATCTAAACCAGAGTGGTTTGGAACTTCGTGAAGAAAACTTTTGTAAAGTTGAAGGATGGGAGGGGTAGTTGCAAAGGAAGTCTCTTTTACTCTGAGTATTCTGTTGCAAATCAAGGATTCTCTGTAGTATTAAAAAATTTAATGTAGAACCCTGGAAGGTGGAGCTATTTTACAGAAATATTGGGGAAAAAAGGCAAAACAGTGGTTTTTTTGCCTATAAATGTAGTAGGCTCTCAGGAAAATGAAAATCCCATGAATCCCATTAAATCCATCAGACTGATCTGGTACAACTGAGAAAAGAAATTAGACTTAGCAAGAAAGAAGTTATGACCTTAAGCCAAGATCCATGTACTCACCTGAGGCCCAGGCACTCTAATTTCACAGGGCAAAGTGGCTTCTTAGTGAAATGACATGTCTGGTGTGCAGCCTTTTAACACACAAGTCAGTAAGGACTAAAGAGTACTGATGTATCTTCCAGGTAACTTTTGCTCTTCATCAGTTTGCTTTGGTGAAAGTACTCTCACACACAGAATACTAGACAAGTGTAACTGGTACTGCAGTGATCTGTGCTGTGAGTGCCCACTCTGTGGGCATGCAACACAGAATGCTGTTTTCTGTTTGATTTTGACAGTTTTCTCCACTTGCGAGCCAGCAGATGGGAGAACAGGACCTGGCTGTCTGTGTGATGTTAGAAGGTACAGGTGAAATGCAAAGAACCACTTCACTGAGAACTTTGATGCATTGGAAACCAAGCTGGAAGTAGCTGCTGTCCCAGTGAAACAAACAGCAGTGAGGAATGTGAGCTGACGTGGCAGCAATGGGTTCTGTACCCAGCCTCAGAGCAGCCTGAGCTGTGTAAGGCTGTGGGCCAAGCCTCACTGTCTGTAGGGCACATAGGTCTGCTCCCTACAAACCTCCCTGAAAAAATGGGCAAGTTTCAATAGGGGAACTGATACCCATCTTCTTGTGCAAGCTCTGATCTGCATGTGGGTATGCACAGATACATGGTGACAGCCACAGCACATAACTGTAATGAGGTGCTCAAACAGGCTGACTGCTTCTCTGAAATCACTTTCCTCTTCCCTCTGGCATACAGACATTTGGTCCATACCTAGGTCCTCTTGACACTATTACCTGTGGTTGGTTAATAAAGTAAAAAAAGTTTGAATCTTTTAAATCCTGTTTTTAAATTTTTTCAGCATATAAACCTTCAAGATTTAGTCATAGGCTTTCCCTGAGACTAAAGATGTTGAAGTTCCTGATTCATATATGAGTTCTTCTATGTTGCAGCCAGTTAGTAAGAAAGATATAGAAACATGCTGGAATTCCAGATGGAGAATTGCAGGATGCCAATTGTGCCATATTATGAAATATGTTCTTCTGTATTTTTCCATCGTGCTGAAGAAGTCTGGGAAAGCTGAATGCTGCAAAGTCACTGTTGTGTGTGCTTTAAGCACATGAATCATGAAAGGGGGAACTGCTGAGCTATTCTGGAGTTGAAGCTTACCATTCATGAGAAGATAGCAAAGTGAAGGTGATAAACTGGAACTTTTTAATTCAGATGAGTTCACTGAGAAATGCTTCTTTTCCTTCGCTTGTTGGTACTTGCCACTGTGCTCTTTGTTACTGCTCGTAGGCTGTTGGCTCTCTGTGGTGGGGACTCCAGATTTTGTGTATTTCATTGGCCCAGACCAGGAAACTATGGCACTTGGAAACAGAAAGAGATAATTCAAGGAAATAAATGTATTTTTAAGTGTGAGAACAATAGAGAAGACTGAGATTCACCTCCCAGAAGATGGACTTCAAATGGTGGAAATTGATTTAGTTCCTTCTCTGGCACCAGCAGTGCTTGACAGACCTCATGTATATGTGTTCTTAGGAAATTACGTTCATGTCTGAACTAGCACTATGTCCTGGCGTGGTGTATACTTTGACTTGTTGTCTTAAAGAGAGTTAAAAATACAGAAAGTAAACTTTGCTGCCTGATATTTGTATTGACAACTTTGGGCTGTTTTCTTACAATGAAAACAGGAAGCTTGTTTTTCTGGGGGAGCGGGGAAGATTATCCCCTGTGGACCAGCCTGTGCTCTGCTGCTCTGAATTTGGTCCCACAACCATAACTGAGGATTGGGAGATTACCTAATGTGAGAGTGAGAAGGGGGCTGTGCTGCCTTTCTGTGAGCTGCAGAAGTGGCATCAAGAGCTAGACTTGCCCACCAGGACTGTTCATGCTCTACAGGGCATTGTGGAAGGGTCACCAACAGTGATTTCAGGCTGGATTTCCAGCTGTGTGGAAGTGATGGCAGCACACGGTGACAGAGTGGGCCAGCTCCTGCCTGGAATTTCTCAGATATAAGCATGTTGCCAAGGCATATAGAATGTGTGGAGCCTGCTGTGTCTGCTCTGTCTGGGCACAACGGACCTAATCCAGTCCTCTAGGGATGTATTTCACCTGAATGCTCCTGAAATCCTCAAAAAGTTTATAAATGCCTTGAATTTCACTGGCAGAAAGCATGTGGGTCAATGACAACACCCCTAAGGAAACCTAGAGATAAAGAGTACTTCCATCACACTCCTTGCAGAAATGTGCAGTTGGAGAGACTCTTGCCTTTCTATTTTAGACGTGCTCCTTTTCTACTTCCTCCAGTGAATTTTCCACCCTATCTTTTCTCTAGGTTGCTAAATGCGGTAGAAGTATTTTTCTGCGGAGCTGAATAATCTTTGTTAGTCCAGGGTCCACCATTTCAATTCTTGCTTCCCTGCTTTTATTTAGGTAATGAAAAGAGAGGTGGGAGTCTGTTATGAAGTGACAAAGGATTCAAAACACAAACTACCTCAAATTTAAACACATCTGGAAAGACTTTGAAAAACAAAAGAATAAAAAATCAAGAAGGAAAATTAAGCTTAGGGCTCATACTCATTTTTCCCACGTTGTACCTTGCTGTTTTGGGTGTGGGGTGAATGGTGTATTACATGTAGCATGCAGCGTGACAGAGTGATCCTGTAGCAAAGCAAGTCAGTGCTGGAGAATTTGCAGGCAGAATTCAATAGCACAAAGGTTTTCAGAAACTATTTTTCTTTCCCTTTTTTTTTTTTTTTCCAGCAATGATTTCTAGCCATTCATCATAAAGCACTAAAAATCAAAGAGCAATATTCACGAGCCTCCTAGTACAGTATGTTAAACCCTGATAACTGTCAGGAAGAGGCTGTCTGAGAGGAAAGAGCCAGGTAGCAGCACGGAAAACAAAAAACATGTTGGGAGAAAAAGTACTGAAGAATAAAAGGAGAGAAAATGTGCTAAGCAAAGGGGGCCAAGCAGTGCTCCTGTGTTATATTTGTCATGCTGCCATTTTGTTAACAAGAAAGATGTATTTACTACAGTGTAAAATGTTGTTGGTTCTGGGGTTCAGTCTGCTTTCACAGAATCCTGGAGTGACCATGTATGCCAGTGGTAGATTCTGTTCTTACAAATTGCTCTACTGGATTCAGAAATATGTTAGTTTGAATTTATTCAACTAATGTTTTATGCGAACATCTTTCAGCCTAGGGCTTGCCTATGAACAGTTTGCTGTGAAGATTTGATATTCAAAATATGAACTGTTTTCAGTAGATGCATATTAGGAAAAAAATCTTCAAAGAAAGGGCTGTCAAGCATTAGAACAGTCTGCCCCGGGAAGTGGTGGAGTCACCATCCCAGAAGGAATTCAAAGGATGTGTAGATGTGACACTTAGGGACATGATTCAGTGGTGAACTCGGCAGTGCTGGGTTAATGGTTGGACTCAATGTTCTTAAAGGTCTTTTCTAATGTAAACAATGCTATGTATGATTCTGCAGGAAGTTCAGAATATGTCTCTTTTCTCTGTCTGAAATCTTGATATCTTCATGTAGAGGTAAGTCTCTCTGTGCTTTTTCCTTTCTGTGTCCAATCCTATTCGGAGCTACTTCGAGCTATTTTCTCTATTTCAAGGGAATATTATGAACAAACAAAATGCATGCATGCAAGGAAAGCAGAGCTATCTTGACAAGTGCAAAATAAAAAATGACCACAGCACAGTGCTTTGATAGCAAGCAGATATTTCTGTGAAAAATAAAAATTGAAACCATCACTATAGATTGTAAATTTTGCTGGGTTATTTTGGATGTTGGGTAGTAACCAAAAATAGACAGCAATGAACCATTTGGTCTCTAGAATGCTTTCAGCTTTATACCTCTCTCTGTAATTAGAGATATGTTAGCATATTGTCAGTGTATCAGTATTAACCATGGGAGTTGCTGTAATGATGAAGAATTGTAGCCACTCCAGAAATCTTGCTTGCCCCTTCACAGAGGATATTCAGAGAATTTGTAATAATGAGCCAGTTTTGATACCTTCCTGTCAATCTAGATTTTTTTTACTGTAAGAGTGTAAGACAAGTTCTGCTAAGTGTTCATTTTTTGATTGATGCCTGTTTTGATGCTCAACTTCTGCCATGTCTCTGGTCGTTGCATCTGTCAATGTCTAGCTAGTTAAGAGAATATGTGAAAAGTTTCTTTCAAACCTAGGATCATTTTATTTCTTAAAATGGCTAGTAGGAATTATCCTCTGCTTTTCAGGGAGATAATATTGCTTTTAAAACGAGCTCATCATCCACTAATCCATTTTCAAACCCTGTTAGGCAATCTGGGTTAAGTAGAGTATAACAGTTATCCTACTGGATTGATTGTGTAGAGTTAGATCTTTTACATGCAGGGAGCCCAAGACCCCAGGGTCTAATAGTAATATTGCCTTCTCCATGAATAATTTATTGAGTCTGTAAAGACTGTGTTCTCTTATAAAATGTAGATTGGGGGAGGGTGTAGTGGTTTATTTGGTTGGGTTTTTTTTTTAAAGATTCTGCAAAACTTTCACAGCCAAACCTGAAACATGGCCAAACAGATGTCAGGAATGATTCTGTGGAAATCTGTTTAAATCTGAAGTAACCTGGGCTTAGCTTTTCCATGGTCATTGTTCCCCAGCACCTCCATGGAAAGACCATTTATTCTGAAGCAACCTAGTTTCTGTTCTTTTGCAAAGTTGTGCTCGCTTAGATTTTCCTGGTACCAAAGCCTGTGTTGGAATTGCATTTCTGGTTTGGTGTCATATCTTATACTCAAGCCGTGCCTATCCTCTGTTCCCAGGACCTCCTGCATATACAGTTACTTGTAACTGTATTGTAGCTCCTGAAGGGTTCTTCTTTCTAAGTAAGAAAATTCGGGTCATGTAGGTACTAAAGGTGTTTGAAAAAGACATTCTGTAGATCTGTAATGCTTTTCTATTGTGATAAAAACTACAAGAGCAAACAAAAGGGGATAAACGTTGCATATAAACAGTGAAGTTATGTACATAACTTTAGTATTCAGGAAGTCAATACACACAGATCTCAAGCAAACTTCTCTGTTTGGAAAGAAGCAAATGTTGTTTCAGCAGCATCCTCAGCAGTTCCACATGTAACAGAACGGTAATGCACAGCGATCAGCAAAACAAGGGGCAGGTGTCCTCCCAGGAAAGATGAATTTTCACACATGTAATCATGCAAATAAGAATGAATGGTCATATTTGGTTTGTATTTTTTCTCTATCTAAACAAGGGCAACTGAATGAACCAAAGAAAGAAAAGAACATTTCAATTTCTGTATTCATAGTATTTTAGGTAACACAGAAAGCATGTTGTTACTCTGTAGCTTTTTGCTTGTCTTTTGCTTGTGCTCCTGGCCAGAGGAGCAGTGCAAGCTGTAAAATGAATGTAAGTATCCCATTCTTTGTCTCCTACCATACTCCCTGCAGCCTTTTTCTTCCCTCCAAGGCACCCCAGTTAGGTGTTTCTACATCTCTCACTCTCACAGATTCATCCTGGTAGTGTAAAGAGCTGGAGGGCAAATGCATTTCTTGGTCTGTCTTAAGATATCCCAAAACCTTAAAAGATGAAGAGGACAGAAGCTATTTTGCCAGATCAACACTGGGGCCTCCTCCATGTCTCATGTTAGTTTTTAAATCTCCAGTCTATTGGAGATTCTATTGGAGTCTACTCTGGAATGGGTCTATCTGCCCATCTTTCTCACTGGCTTGCTTGGCTCTATATACAACTATATAAAACTATATACAGTATATATACTGTATATAGTATATATATACATATATATATACACATATATATGTATATAGTTGTATCTATAGGAAACACAACTCTTAGCTTTATTTTTGTGCTTCCCAAGTGCCTTGGAAGGAGGCTATTCTTGGGAGGCCATTCTGTCTGAATTTATCCAGGACCTACTTTTTTGTTTCTGACTCTGATTATTTTATTTCTGTCAGACCCTGTTGTGACCAGTATGTAGGTTTTAAGCAGGTACAGGTGTGTTTCTCAGTGTCATATACATGACCTCTTCAATTTCCTAACTCCTAGTGGTGTATCTCAGCCATGTTACAAAGAAATACTCACATCTTGCTTTAAATTTAGGTTTCCACTTCTGTGCTCTGAATAAGAGAACTTCTTAGTATGAGTCTGGGTATGTGAACAGAAATAAGACTTGTCCCTGAAAAATGCTTTTCTTCATGTGTCCTTTTTAAAATATCATTTGCAAATAGTCTTGTAACATCATGAGCAGCATTAGTCAGTATATGAAACAGCTCTGTCTTTATCAAAGACAGACATTTTCAAAGACATCTGAAGGAAAGAGGAATTCCAAGACAACAGTAGAGTCATTAAATCTCAACATCTTTCTCCTTCTTAGATGGACCAAATCGAATTTAGGAATTTCTTTTAAAATTTAATTGCAGATTTTATATATCAGAGAATGTGCAAGTATTCCATCCGTGAGTAACCTTACAGCCACTTTAGCTGTAGCTTACCTCCATTTACACTTAGTTTTCTGTCTTTTCCTGGTAACATTTCTTATTCATCTTATTCCTTCTCATTTTTGTTCTCAGAAGATGCAAGTGGTTTTTACTTAGGTTTTGCAATATACATGAAATGATAAACCCTCAGCATTATTTCTAGGACTGCACAGATGAAAAAGTGTGGTTTGAGGTTCTGGGGGTTTTTTTCTTTGAACAAGCAGAGGATTATTTTCTCCTTAATTCAACAGTAACTTAGAGATATTTTCTTAAACTTCCCAGAAGAAACAGATGAAGAAATTAAAAGAATTACACTTGGGCAAGGTTGTAAAAACAGAGCATTCTTAATGTGAATTGTTTTGCAGGCATAACAATGGATGAGACATCCAGGAAACAAGTTTAATGTAATTAAGTCATTACCCAGGAGATTTGGAGCACAGAATATCTTTTACTCAGTTGTCTGGTAAACTGCTAGCAACAGGATTAAAAACCTGCACAGTGCACACATTGACATATTGCAATGCTAAAATTAAAAGACATTATAACCATGACTAGGGCCAGAGAAGACACTTCTTCTGCCATGGCAGGGTGTCAAGAGGAGGCTGAAGCTCTGTTCTCAATGCAAGACATGGCTGAGTGTACTTCAAAGGAACTTTAGCTCCCATTGCAGATGCAAGGCACAGCAGATGAACTGACTTCAACTCTTGCCTCTGGAGAAGGCAAGGTGCTCCAGATCCATCTACACTTGTCCTGAACTGAAGATGTAGACAGATTCCCAAGCTCAGAAGAAGGTAGGAGACAGTGTCTCTCAAATATTTGACTCAGCTTGGGGAAAACTAAGTTAATTTATTGCTAGTCAAAATAAACATTTAATTGTTAGCTTGGATAGTGAGAAACAGAGAAACAAACATTAAAACACCTTTTGTTCCACCTTGCTCAGGTTCAACTTCACTCCAGATTCCTCTACAACTCACCTGAACAGTGCAATTGGGCTTGGGCTTGCATCAGCCCATCATAATTCTTCTCTGATTTTCCTTCCTCCTTGCCCCTTTCTTCTGCTCCAGACTGGGCTCTAGGGGCTGCATTTCTGTCAGGACTGTTCTTCTGCTCCAGGACGGGGCTTGCCATGGGCTGCAGGGAGTGTCTGCTTTGTAGTGCAGCACCTCTTCCTCTGACCTTGGTGTTCCCATCTCTTTCCTTCACCTGGCATTTTCTGCCCTTCCTTTAGATCTGTTTTCCCAGAGGTGCCCTGTGCACGGCTGGGGGCTCAGCCTGCCCTGCAGTGGGTTGGTTTGAGCTTGCTGGGACCATCTGTGTCTGGCACAGGGCAGCCCCAGCTGTTCTTCCCAGTGGCCACCCCAGTGCAGCCCTGTGCCAGCACTCTGCAGGCCCAGGCTGGTGATAGGGGCATTCCACAACTCATTTGTGAATAGTGAGCTTTGGTTTCTTCAGAAGAACCCCCTCCAAGCCAAATGTGAAGTCCTGATATCTTTTTCTTTTCCAAAGAGGACCAAGATTCCTGCTGTAAGAACTGTTCCAGCAGAGACAGGTAGCTCATGATAAATTTAACTGTAACCTCCTAAATATATGCTAATGCTTTGCTTTCGATGTATGAGTATTCATGCCTCTTACCCATTGGTGCTAATTATCTAACATACATTACCATAAAGCTGGAATTGCGTGAGGTATGTTAGTGCTTCCTAAACTTTATTTCAGACAACTTTCCAGCTTATTCATCAGTAGGTAGTTTTATAGCTCCCGGACACGGCTCACACAGAGTAACGCAGCTCCTTCAGTTTTCTCTGCAAAAATGACGAGACACAGGCCAGCTGGTCCCCCACTGCTCGCTCTGCTGAAATTATATTCCCATCACAGCTCCTGCTGTAATCACTTCTACTAATCTTGTTCTCTCTCCTTCCCACGTAGATTCTCCAAATCATTACACAGGTTAACTCTCCCCCACCTGCCCACCAGTCACAGAATTCACACAATGAGACTCAAATTATGCTGAGAATAAATGGAGATAAACAGCAAACCCAAGGAGACAAATAAGACGAACACCTTGAAAAGGAACCAGTAAGTGAAATAGGATGTGACAGGCTCAGGAAGATGAGAGGGAATGATTTCCTGGAATGCAGCAGCAATTTCGTGCCAGCAGCAATGCACCAGCTGTACTTGACCTTCAGTAACCTTTATCCCCGTCTCCTACTGCTGCTCCTACAGCTTCTCAGCCTGGTTCTCCTCCTTCGCTGTTGTGGTTTTCCTGGTCAGATACCTTATCTAACTGGTACAGACACTGTGCTTTATGAAATCGGCCTTCTCCTGTAAAGGTGCTGCAATTTCCCCACACCTGCCTGGGGTAGGATGCAATCAGGGGCTCCACGGTGGTGTGCAGAGGGAAGTCCTTTGTGTATCTTCTTGATGGGTTTGACCTGACTTTGTCACATGTGGAAATTATTGTCCACCATTAACAGCACAATCCCGCAGGGAGAAACACTCAGAACTTCTTCTTGAGACCTTTCATAAGGATGCTCTTTGTCGACTTTGGCTGGGAATTTTCTGGCAAAGTGGGTTTTTCCCTAGAGGGTGTCAGTTCCTTGAAATTAAAGCATTTAATAGGAATGAATAAATGCCAATAAATTCTTGGATGATCCCTTCTGAGGTTTAAGCATTCTGATTTGATATGTTTTAAACAGGACGCAATCACTTGTCTAGTTTCAAACACCTCATGAATAGGATTACAAAATACATCTTTCAACAATTGAAATAAAAATTAAATGTTTTGGAAGTATCAAAGTGGAGAGTTTCTACTGGCATAATTCATTTTGGTGTGCATGACCCATGTACCCTTTTTTCAGTTTTGCTGCTTTGTCTTGGGTCAGAGTAAGTGAGGGAGGAAATCTTGAAAATACTGCCAGGACATGGTTTTGGGTATGCACAGCCATTCTGGTCTTCTTTTTTGCCTCATTTGAAAGGAGATAGGCAAAAGAAAAGTATCTGCCATGTTACAAGAAGCTATTGTCATAAAAACTTGTTAGCAGAGACCACCAGTGGCTTTGGAAGGGAATATCCCCAGTTTAATGATGCTCAAAATATTTTAAGAAAGAATGTCACTTTTGTGTTTAAGCTGTGTATGAGGATACCAGTTCCTTTGGCAACATATGGAGGCCAACAGGCAAGAACATCAAATATCTGTGTGAGCACTTCATTACATATTTGATGCAGTGTAGTACATCTCCTAATCCTGTTCCTGAAATACCACTGTAGCTGTGTTGTTTGGTCTCAGTATGCTCTTGTGTACGTATCCTTGTGCACTGTAATATCAAAACAATTTCTGTTACTAAGAGCAGTGTGTGTGTATGTGTGTGTGAATGCATCTTTTTGTATGAAGCACTTCCCTCTATCTCTTCTCAGCCTGTCAGGGAAAGAATTTGATTATTTTACAGAATTTTGCTTTGTTTGAAGATGTTGTTGAGGGCTGTTCAGCTGGAAAGATGAGATTTACACTGAAGTTTGCAAGCAAGTTTATTTTTGTCTCCTCAGGGAAGAAGGTCCATAGTCCACATCCAGCTCCTCCAAAAGTCATCTCCTCCTCTCAGGAGCATCTTGCCTGTTTGGCTGGCAGATTCACTGTTTGGAGAAATGCAGCTGTCATGGGAGGTTGTGATCAGAGAAGGGGAAGGAGGTCTCTCAGGTAGATGGGGCCAGTCCTGCAGCGCACTTCAAATTTCAGGGTAGTGACCTTGAACTCATCTCCACTCTGCAGGGAGCCCTGCACAGTAAGGCAGGGCACTGGGGTGAAGTGTTTGCTGTGACCTGCATTGCTGATCAGATGAACTGTTACGTATAGCAACACTTGGTATTTTTTGCAGGATCTATAACTTCACTCCTAGATCTGATTTGAAGTGGTGGAAGTGTCATGTGGTTCACTATTTCATCAGACCTCATCATTTACTGAAGGTAAATTAATTTTGTGGAATTTCCCCCCCCCAATTTATTTTACCTTCACCTAAGCACACGAACTTTTTGTATGGCCTATAATAGATTAAATCTTACAGCTGGTGGGAAACAATTCATTTACACCAAGTAAATCTAAAATACTATTTTTAAGTATTTTAGAGTATTACAGTTTAGTAAACCTGTATGCTAGGGAAACATCATATTAGGAGTATACCTAATATGATAATGTCTAGTGTCTGTCTCTGTTAAGATGAAGTTATTTTAGAAATACAGATCGTGTGAGTTTTGTCTAGTTTTGTTGTGAAACTCCAGTGTGTTCTCTCCATATTCTTTATTGTTTCGTGTTCAAATGAGGCCACAGGATATAGTTAGTCTCATGGATCCTGCCAAAGGTCCCCAAAAACCTGCAGCTTCATAATGCAAAGTGCTGATCTGGTACAAGCTCATTCTGCTGCTCCCCTTCCTTCAAGCATCATTGATGGGTTAACTTTACATGGCAGATTTTAGGCTGGAACAGATGTCATCTTTTGTCTCCAAGCTAATCTCAGCTCAAAAATATATCACCAACTCTGTACTGGAGGCTTTGGTGAGCTGCATAAAAAAGGTATTTACCTGGCCTAGTCTGGCTTGAATTTTTTCTCCTGTGGGATGCAGTAGAGCAGTGATGTGACATTAATGACCAAGGGTGGTACAGCACCCTGGCTACTGGCAGGAGACTCATCAGTTGTGGTATTGTGGCTTGCCTGACAGTACCAATATTTGCCTGAAAGTTTCAGCTACAGAATTCATAGAAGTATGTCCAAATTCTACTTGTGTTTAAACCTTACAAAATAGTGTATTCACCCCATGGACTATGGATTTAGATTGAGAAGAAAATTCCTAAGCCTCACAAGGAGAATATGCAAATTTTTTGCATTTTTTTGTGACATTTTAAGTAATCTGAATTTTGGATGTTTGGCTTGTGATTTTGAACTCCTGAGGCTAGAAGTGGTGGGATAGACAGTGGAGAGGAATCAACACTAGTGAAATTCCACAAAAACCTACCAGAGTCACACTTTCACTAACACCAAATATATTGTATAAAATATTTTCACAGGGAGTCAGCAGCTAATTACTTTGCATTCATGTATGTTGCTGTAGAATTCAGCAAGACTTCAACTTTTAAAATTACATTAAAAAAAAAAGTATTTGAGAGAGCTCATCAGCAACAGAGAAGTTATTTGCAGTATTCTTTGTGTAGAATATATGTATATTATCCTCACCTACTGTGGAATATCTTCTGCCATGCTTGTTATGTGGCTCTAGACTCCCATTAACTGAATCCCTGGTGAAAAGCCGTTTTCCTACATTATATTGTAATGCTCTTGTTAATGATAAATTGATGAAGAGCTGCTTTTTTAGATTAGGTGAGTGGTCCTTTGATAATGGGGTTGGAATTAGGCCAGAGGTTTTATACTACTTTGCCTGGAGGGTGAGAACCAACTAAAATATTCCTTTCTTGTGTTCTGCTAGAAAATGAGACAGTCGAAGAATTTCAGCTTTTAATTTTAAGAGAGCAGTTCAGTAGTTTACATGGTGGGTATTTTTAGACTTCATCTTGCCCCCCCCTGTATTTCTAATGAATAATTAAAGAAAGGTACCTCTCATGTAATTAGAGAGCTAAGCACCTTTTAAAGAAGATCAACTTCTTACATTTGAATTGACTAGTTTCATTCTCTATGGCAAAAGATCATGAGGCAAATACTTTTGCATGTTTCAAAGTTAAGACCAATTGTTCTCCATTTTTAGTTTCAAATGCACTAGCTTAGTACTCTTGCTGCATCAGAAAACTGTTAGAATATTTATGGTTTTTATTTACATAAAACCCTAACATTTTCTATTATTTCTTCCTTTGGGCAAGGAATGTGCAATGGATTATTAGATCCATAGATTTTTCTTGATATTAGCATTAATAAAGTTGAAATTAAGTGAAAGTAAAATTCATTTTTGAAGTGACACATATTTTATAGCTTCCAATCTTGGCTCCGATGGTCTTTCTCAGCTCTGTACCATGCCCTTTGGGAAAAAACACAGAGTGTGCATGCTCATCTCTTTTGATCATGATTTGACAAGGTCATACCTTGGTAGGATTGGGCTGCCTATTATTATCTTGATGTTGTTTTAAAATATAGTGGTATATGGAAAGAAAAGAGAGAGGACAGTGGAATTTTAATACACCCAGTTGATGTAAGAATCTCTTTGCTTATTGCCTGATGGAGACATAGGGCATGTAAATGTGAACTTGATTAATGGAGAAGAGAATCTTAAAATGCAATTACAGTAAAGCAACTTTAGGTTAAGGTTACAAAATTGGAATCTGCATTTTGATTGTCATCCTAAAGTTTAGGTCTTTGGTTTCATCCTCTATGAAAAACAAAGAAAGAAAGAAACAAACAAGCAAAATAACCATAAAACAAAGTGTAGCTTATTTTACACTTAGAAGATGGACACTTCCAGCACTTAATTTCAATCACAAGAAAATGAGAATTTTTTCTTATTGAAGAATTTCTTCAGCCTTTTTGCTAAGAGAGGAGCTAATCTCACCCTATCAGTGATTCACCAATCCTTTATTTGACTTCTGCTTTCCAACAGGCATTTGGTCTGGTGATCAGAAGGAAAATTCAGTTCTACATTCAAACTTCTGTTCTTCAGCTAGGTCCGTGCTCTGCCTTCAGTTCATGTTCTTCCTAACTCACTGACACATAGTGTCAAATCTTCTACACAGACTTTCATTTCCAGCTCAGAGAGAAACGCCTGGAATCCTAGCACCCCCTGGAAAATCCCAGCACTACCTGGTATATGGGAGTCGTTTGTCATGAAAAGACAGTGTGTATCAGGCTCCAGCCTTGATCAGAGTGAAAGTAGAATTATGTGATGGTAGCTCTATGGAGGATAGGAATAAAAAGTAATATTTTGGGGCTGTTGTACTTCTTTTCAAAGGATTCACATCATTCTCTAGTCATTAGCATGGAATGTTGCCTCTTGAGGCCATTGCATCCCATGGCAAATAGGAGATGTGTTGCTAAAGAGGGATCTACATATTTCAGTTGCATCACCTTTGTTCAATTTGCCTCTTCTAGGTAGGCTTTGGATACAGCTCCTGCCAAATTGTTTTGTCAATGATGTGATCTCTGTTGCAACTGGAGAGGTAAAAGGCAAAATGTGTCTTCAGTTTAAAAAAAACAACCCAAAACAATCAGCAGCAAATCCTATTTGGAATTCATGCCTGTGTAGTTTCTGAATATATAAATGCTTTTTTCACCTGAAAGTTTGCCTTATAGGACAAACATTATCCCCAGTGCCCCTGCTCCTGCAGGGGAAAAGGTGCAGAAATCTAAATATTATGTTTAAAATGATCCTGGTTGTAAAGAGCTAGAGCCAAAATACCTAAAAGACAGCTTTCGTACACTGATATTTGTTTCAACCTGTGGAAAGAACAGTGGCTGAGTGCTTGTTAAAGGTATATTTTCTTTTAAGTTATATGGAGAGAGATGTCAACTATTTACCATAAATATATTTATACATTTGAATATATAAATGATAGTGTTACTTACCTTTAGTAGGTTTCCCACTGACAGGTGCGCTCAGAAAACATCTTTCACTAAACCTGATATGTTGATATAAATATCTGAAGAAAAATACTAATCACAGAATACATTGAACAGACTTACTGATCTTGTATACCTGGAAAAAGATTTTCAAACAGACTTTGTCAGCTCAGCCTTGGCATTCCTTGTCAAACAAAAGCATGCCTAAAGACACATTTCAAAAGCAGACAATGCAGCACTTGCTAACCTGCAGAAAATCGAAAAGGATCAGGGAGGCAGAGAACAAACAGAATAGGTAAGCAATAAGAAATGGAACACAGCTCTAAAGAGCTGTTTCAGAGAGCCAAATATGTTTAAAGAAGCCTGCATTAATAATTAAACACCAGTAAGTAAAATTCCAGTACACTTTTTTTGCCAGTATTGTTTTAAGATTTGTAATATAGAAATGAAATTATTGATTTGGTATCAGTAAGAAAGCATAACTGGTATTAGGGGAGGAAGAAGCAGGTGGGGGCAAGAGAATGAGGCAGGAGTATTTTTAGATGCCAGGCTAGCCTGGAATGTTAACTTTCTGTAATAGAAAGTCCATACTTCAGTATTCGTCCACTTCAGTCAGCTGAAAATTTGGGTCAGGCAGCTGTTATTTGAATTGACAGCAGCTATCTGATTAAAAGTAAAATGCTCTTAAAAAAAAAAAAAAAAAGGAAAGAAAAGGAGAGAGGAAAAAAGGCTGTGCTGTGTCACATTCACGCCACTCATGTTGCTTACGTTGTGTCACACTGTGCAGTGATTTGACGCTACATAACACAACATGACATGAGTCACAGTTCACTGCTATCCACATTACACTCAGGTAGTTTGGCATGGCTCTAACTTTTGCTTTACTCTCATTTCCTATTCAGTGCACTCCACTTAGGCTGGTTGGCTAATGCAGACAATTGCTATACACTCAAAACTAGAGTTCCCTACCCAAATACATTTTTCATTGGATATTAAAGTGGAAACTTCAGTGGATATCTTTTGCACATCCATATGCAGCTCCTTTGCTCAACACAGCAAGGGCATTAATGACAACTTACACCTGAAAGGGAGGAGTTAAGGGGAATTTCCCATAGGAAATACAGCTGTGGCAATGACTTTCTGGGTTGGAGACATACTCTCTAAATGGAAAATAATTAGACTTTTTTCTGCCACCAGAGACTTTCCCAAACCAAAACCTCATATTAACCTCCCAGCCTCTCCTTCAATTTCAATTTGAATAGAATACCTTTCTGTTTCATAAGCATGTGAAATATTATTTCAGATCTGAATTTATAAGCAGTCTGTAGGAGGTTGAACCAAAGCTCCACATTTCCCATGCCTAGGATATGGGCAGTTCAACATCTTTTCAGGATTTTGCACTTTGGGTCTAGCTGTTTAATTGGATGTTTCCCAAAAATAATAGTCCATTTTCTTTGTGGTCACCTATCTCAAGCAACCAGCATCAGCCCTGGAGCACAGTTAAATTGGACTGTTGCTACCTGTAATGAATTTCCCGGCCTGTCAGAGCATCTCATACATCTTACCTTTGTTCTAAACAGAAGTAGAGAGGAGCACAAATTAACAGGCAGCTTTGTGCTTCTGTCGTTTTTATTGACAGCATCCTGAAGTTCTAGATCCACTTAGCACCTCCAAAGAAGCGATAAGTGATTTAGCTTTTTGGGGACAAATTGGTTCTATTAACTCCGAGTGCCAAATTTACCAAAAATAACTCATTAGCTGTGTATTATGATTCACAGGGTGCTTTGCTCTTGGCTACATCCCAAAAAAACACATTTGTGTACAAATGTTCCTATTATGGGGTGTGAGACTTACTAATGGCATACCATATGCACCAGTGCATTTTTCTCTTTCTAACAAAGCAGTTTTCCTATCACAGATGAGAAGTGACCAGATTTTGAAGGGTTAAACATATTCCAATGTGATAAAACCTGAGAGACCACTGAAATCAAGCTATCATTCAATTTCTCTTTTTCTGTTGCTATCACTTGAACATAATATTCCTTCCTTTACATTTAATCAGCAAACAAGAGAACTAGCAGAAAAAATTAGTTAAGAATTTGGTTTCTACTGCTAAGTTTAAGTTTGCTGGACAAGAGAAGTGCTCATTATCTCTGTTCCTTTTGAAGAAAAGCTGTAATTCACAAACAGTTCCTGCCCCACAACTGGCTTCTCACACTTTGATGGGATGGATTCTTCATGGCTGTGAAGCTGTCATATACTGTGCTAAGTGGGACTGACTTTTCTGTGTATTTAAAAGGAATTTGGGTAGATACAGGTCCAAAAGAAATGCAGTGGGTAATGTGAAAAGGGCTGGAGATTGTTTCTGTCTTCTCATGTCTTGGTAGTAAAGGCAAGGCTGTGATTTCCCTTTGTTCTGAATACTCTTGGCACCTGCTGCCCAGAGAGCGGAGACAGAGCAGCCCCTAAGAAACGTCCAGTCCTTATGCTAATGGCACTGAGCAACTGAGAAAGTATGTCTTCATACAAGCCAAGATAAAATTTCCTTTCTATAATCCAAGGAATAGTCAGGGAAACCCACTTTTTGGCCTATTGGTGGAGGCAGTGAGGATGATGACTGTGCTGGTGGAGCAGCTGAGGCACTGACAGTCTTGTCCCTGCCCCAGTTCAAGCTCCCCCTGTGGCCTTTGGCTGGTCATTTGGGGCACACATGCAATGGCAGAGTGTGGTACAAGGCATTCCTGAGTCCTGCACTGGATTTATTCTCTGTCACCATTCATCAGCTCCTCCATGCAAGCCTTCTTCCTGCTGTGGACAGGGGTGTAGGAACTCTTCCCATTTCCTCTTTGGTGTTTCTAATGCTCTGTGTCAAAAGGCTTTTATTTCTGCTTCTTAACTTGGTAGCTGGAGTTCTGCCTCCATGCTTCCCCTTCCCTATTCTCTCAGCACTTTGGTTATTAATTGAGTTTTCTAGTGTAGTAAGCTGAAGTTTTTCACCACATAAATGATTCATCTAAATAAAGTGAAGTTATTGAGCAAAAGTTAAATTGGGCTTTAATTTGCCTCAGGTCTCTTTTGAGCCATCTCCTTGCTTGCTCCTTTTTGTGGAAATGTTTCCCTCTTTGAACGTGGTTTTCTTTAAAATACTATTTGAAAGAAAAGGAAAGGGGGAAAAAAAATGTTGTTTGGGCATTCCTACAGCTGGTGCCAGGTCCAGGAGATGTGTGTTGTGTGAGAAGTTAGTTGCTCCATGAACATCCCATCTGTCTTTATTCAGGACTGATGGCTGAAGGGAAATGAGGGAAGAGTATAGATGAACAGCTGTGACAAAATCCTGGTTCCCTGCTTTTCTCCAGTACCCCTGCTTCAGTCCAGTGGCCAAAGGGATAAAAACAGTGTCTCTTCCATTTTGCAGATAATAGTGGTTTTAATGCTTTTGTCCCTGGCCTTCCAAACGGGCAGTTGTCCCTTAGCCTGTCCTCTGAATCCTGAACCTGCAAGTGAGGTGCAGTATTAAATCTGCTGAAAAATGAGATGCAGTATCATGAGGAATGTAGGTACAGGTCCAGGGATCAGTCACATCTTAATTTTGACAGGCTTGTGTGAGGAAAGGCGTTTCAATACCGTGAGGCAGCTGCTTCTCATGATGTGGTGTGTCATTACAGAGATTCACACACAGGCTGATGCTTCAATACCCTGTCACCTTTGCTCAAAAAATAAGGTCATATTATATGCAAGATAATACTGTATTCATCACTTAATATTTTATACAATTAAAATATTAAGCTAAGTAAGTGTGTTCGGGTGGGTGTGTTTGTGTACATGTGGTATAAATAAGTATAAATAAACAATTATTAGTGGTGCAATAGCACTGAATAATTTATCCAGACCAAATGAATTATTTTCAGCCTCTTAGTCTTGAAATTTTCAAACTGAATTCCTTAAGTTAATGTAAAACTTTCTTTTTTTCAATAGGCATGTCGTGGTAACAGCAGCTGTGATGTGTCAGGGTATCATAACTAGTCAAGGATATGATGGTTGGAAAACGTCCCCATTTTCCCCACTTTCTATCAGATAGTCTGAGGAGAGATTATACTTCTCTCTGCAAAATGTGCTGCTTTACTAATCAATAAATTTAGTTTGTATAAGTCCTAGTTTCTGATGGAAGTGATATAAAAGTTTGAGAGCAAATTAATTCAGAGCCCAGAGGATCAGTGAATGCTAAACTAATAACCCACCTCAAGTATCAAAGTGAGACCAAGTGGAAAAGGGAGGATGAACTGATCAGAGACAAACTGATGTAAGTAGCAATAGCAGCAGCAATATAAAATGCCTTAGAATGTCACTGCAGAGCAAGGTTTGCCCAAGATACTGCAGCAGGACCAGAGCACTGATAAGAGCTTGCAGAATACACAGCTTGCCTATGCAGTGTCACTATAATCAGAGATTCCCATCATGGTTTGG
Organism: Trochalopteron elliotii; assembly: GCA_024734555.1. Taxonomy (NCBI): domain Eukaryota; kingdom Metazoa; phylum Chordata; class Aves; order Passeriformes; family Leiothrichidae; genus Trochalopteron; species Trochalopteron elliotii. The sequence continues at coordinate 1,498,624 of JANPWX010000080.1, read as the reverse complement.
TAACCTTTTGATTCTGATTCACCCCTTTGCTTCAGTGCTTGCCTTGGGCCACACCACATCCATCTGGCTACCTGTCTTGCTTTTCCCACCCCTGTCATAAGGACTCCTGCCAACTGCTTGTCTCTCAACATTCAGAGTTTACTGCCCCTGAAAGCAGTGCCTTCTGCTACTCAGGGAAGACAGCACTGAGGAGCAGTGAACTGGCAGATTGACAAATAAGCTGAGACTGACCCAGGGCTGGCACCCTCCAGAACTTGCTTATATTTTTGTGTTGGGCATGATTATCTCTAAGTGTGGCCCTGATTCCAGCTGTCATTTTAGGTCAGATGCATAATATCAGTTTACAGAACAAGTGTAGCTAAAGGACCCTCATCCGTCATAGCCAGATGGAGGAAAAAACTACAAACAAACAAAGTAGGCATCAGGAATGCTTGGGACATGCTATGAGACTCTGGCACTCCTTCAGCACAGGAATCTGGGCAGTGGCACCAATTGACATGGTAACCTACACTGCAGCAGTCTTCTGTGAAACCACTGCATGCTGGAGAAATTAACCTGAACACCTTGACAGCACAAAATTTTCTTCACTGGTACAACTTGGGATATATTTGCAAGGTAAAGAATAGAACCCAAAGCACTTGTAACAAAAAGCAAAGTATCACACTGAGCAAACCTTCCATACAGGCTTTTTGAGAGCCTTCTCTTTATCAGAAATTAGCACTGATCTTGTAAACAAGATGTCCTTTCTGTGAGGAGACTGTTGCTACACAAGGCAAGAACTAAATAATTTATTTCTCGTGGATGTCACCTTAAAATAGGTTGAAATTCCTCTTTACAAAGGAAACAGAAATTTTTCTTTTTCTTCCTCCATGTATCTTTCATCCAGTTTTTGTTTTTGTAGAACTTCTCAGAGCAATGATTCCATGCTTGACAGGTTTGTGCTTCTGTGGCAAGAGGAAATGGATGTTACAGCTTCCCTTCTTGGACCAGTCCCTCTTTTCCCCAGCTTTTTTGCCACTGGCCACATGTTGCTGAAGTAGTCTCCAAATCCATCCTGCCTCTCTCATCTGGCAGGTGCTGGGCTTACATTCTGAGATACCCTGAGAAAACTTCTGCTGGACCTTTTGTGAATGAAGGCACAGGAAAGTGAGGTAACTCACTTCACCTCTCCAGTGCAACATGGAAAACTGCATTTGGCCAGTTTAATTTTTGGCCTATGGCTACACCATTCCTTCCTATGGGCTTCTGCAGCCAGCTGGGTGTGGATATCTCAGGCTAGAACTGGGTGCTGGTTACTTACTGCAGTCCCTAGGCTGTATGCCTTGTCATATCTTGTCAATAGTGAATAGTTACCTCCTGAGAAAAAAAGACTGCTTTGAAAGACAGTAATTACATATTTGTTCAAATGCTCATAAGGATTGGTTCCTGCCCTTGGGTTTTAGACCATTCTCCTGCTGTCTTTTCTGTTTTCCCCAGGAAGCTATTTCAATGCCTGCAGCTCTGCTACAGTCAGGTAGTGATTAGAATATATTGTCAAATCTTTTAACTTTTTTTTTTACTGTTGTGTCACACAGCTCACCTGCCAACTTGTTTCTTGTTAATTCAACTCTTCTCATCTGCTTCTGTTTCTACACTTACTTGTGAGGAGATGAGGTGACTGAGATTGAAAAGGAGCTAGCAGCGGTAGCTGAAGCAAGATGAAAATGAATGGTATTTTCAAATCCAAAGCAGGGCTGCAGAGCCTAATAATTACATTAAAAAGGCCCTCTGCAGGTAGGTGCAAATAGGCTAGTCTAAACAAGTGCCACTATTTTAATGTGGGCTGTTCAAAACGATGTCATTACCTGACTAGACTGCCACCTTTCACCTCCAGCCATTGTGCTCTGTTAGATCTCACTAACAGGGAGAGTGAAGAACTTGTTTGCAGGGGATTTGTTGTCTCACGCTCAGAGGCAGCTGAGAGACTTGCCAAATGACAGGAAGACGCTTACATTCACAAGGTGTGATTGCCTAAGTGTTTGACTGTGTCTAATTAGTTTGCCTTTGCTGGTTGGTATCTCCACAGTCAGGAGCAGATTGACTCTGCAGGCTTTAAGCAAAGAGGTCTGATTGGTGTTATTATCATTTGTTTATTTAACCCTCCCACTAGCCATGAAATATTCCCTACAGAATAGCCTTTCCTCTGTCTTTAAAAAAGGCATTTTTACGGCTTGTATTGTCGTGAATATTTTCTGACATAACCTTACCTTGTAATTGTAATTGCATTTATTTTAAACATCTCTGGAACAGTATTAACTTTTTGAGCTTTTAGATACGAGCAATATCTGATTACCTTTCAGAAGCAGGTGATGTTAGCTTATTTTTCTCATAAATAACAGATTCTGTCTGCCTCTCTGTGTGAATACGTTTGGCCAAGTTTCTCCGGGAATGAAGGATCAAAGTGTTATTTTGTGTCCTTACCAAGTGATTCCTATAATGAGAAGAAATTATGAAAAAAAGTACAAAAAAGCCCCACACACCAAAAAAATGAACAACAGAAAAATAGATCTTGAAAATCCCCATAAAATAATAGACATGCCAAGAAAGTTTCTTGGAATATGAGTGAACAGAAAAGCAGCTTTTTTCTCAATGCTGTTCCATGTGTCTGTACCTCAGGACTGCAATTCTATTGTGCCAGTTTTCGGAGATTTCCCATCCTACAGTTTTCAGATTTGTAGAGCATGAGACCCATTTCTCAGCTAGAAAAAAGTTCCAAAAGGTGATTTCAAGGAGAGAAATAGGTCCTCTCTGCAGGGAAATTCCTTTGCCTTCTTCCTGGAGTGAACTTACAGGTAACCTTTTAACTGTACCCACAAAAACCCCAGGGTTTGTAAAGATTTGTTGTTCTTATCCTCCCAAAGACACCACTTCTAATCTGAAAAGGAAAGTGAAAGTTGATATCCAGAATCTCTGGGGTTGCCTTGGTTGACTTTGCCTGATGTTTATTCTGTTTCAGTGCTTTGGATGTTACCTCTTTGAGATGTGTGAAACTTGCAGATACCAATGCATGTCTCCTCATTTGAAGGGCAACTTACACTCTTGGCAATTCTGCTTCTCCCCTTCTGAATTCCCTTTAGGCTCCATGATGAGGATTTCCACACTGGCTCGAAACTTGCTTTGATTTCCAGTACCATTAACTTTTCCTTTTAACTGTGGAATAGACTGGCTTCTTCAGCATTTCCTAAAGGTAACTTAAATTATCCTCAGAACTGTGTCAAATTATAGAAGCAATCCAAAATATATAATCGAAAGAATAGGTCACTATTCTATCAGCAAAAGTATAATCAGATTAAATATGCCTATCTAGATACATCTTTCTCTACTACATTATTCTTAGAAGTTCAAAGTAATAAGCCCTGTCTTAGCATCTCATAATATGATGCAAATTTTATATGCAACTGGTATTATTATATGCAGAGACATTATTCTGAATCAGTTAAAACACAATGGGGCACAGAATATGAATTCCGTCTCAGATTTGTAGACTGGATTTCAGGGCAGATCCTCTTTGGCCCTATTTCCTCCAGGAGGGTGAGATGCAAAAGGAAGCTGCATCTTTTGGGGTTGGTGTGTGGGTTTGTGATTCAGCTGAAAGAGTGCCATCACATCTCCAGCGATCCGGTCTCAATTGGCTCATGATCTCAGCAGGTCCCAAAGAACAGTGTCAAAGGTCAGGTATCCTAATTACACTAACATTAGGGATAAATTATTTAGGCAACCATGAACAATCCCAAATCTTCATTTTAATCAGGAAGTTAAAGATTAATTAATGCTGTAAACTAGACAAGTCCTCTTCCTTAACTAAGCCTTCTGTCAGACCTCTGCCAGACTTCTTGCATATTCCACCTATCCTTAAAATCTTCTGAGTTTCAGGACTACTTGCAGCAGTTGGGAACAATTTTTGTTTCCTGTTCACGGTTCCTCTTGGGCTTGCATGATCTGGGGCAGGAAGGTGCAGAAAAGAAACCAGCCACTATCCTCAGTTTTGCTGTCACCATGGCGTGGCTTACAGCTAGCTCATTCTGTGAAACAGAAATCACAGAGTTGCCCCTTGAATTCCCATGTGTTAGCACAGCATGTTGCTGTGTACCACTGGGCCAGACTTGACTAAACTTGTATAATTGTAGTACCATGTTAGCTTGTCCTAAGTCTTGACGGATTTTTCAACAGTGAAGAGGCTAAGATCCCTAAACCACTATTGCAAGAGAGCAGCCAAAGAAAATATTACCTATCAAGTTCCAAATTAAAAATAAAACAAACTGATATTTTCCAGAGCTTTTACTAATTGTCACTTCTCTGCAATGTTACACAACTCCCAAGTGCAAATGGACTTAGTGACAAGTTTCTGTGTACATACCAGCGCCCTGGCTCTACTAAACCCCCTTATCTTAGCTTCACTAATTTGCCATGTCAAATTAGTGTGATGAAACAAATTCTAATTACACTGAAAGATCACTTAGAGCATTAGCACTGCTGCTGTGGTCCTGTTCTTATGCTGTCTTATTTGCATACTAGTCCAATGTGCCTAGGTAGACGACAAAATGAAATGTCTTCTAACATGTTTATGAGGTTTTTCTGGGAAGGTGCTGACTCAGCCTTGACAGATGCTCCCACAGGCAGAAAGATGGAAGGAGGAAATAGGAATCACATTGCTCAACCAGAGAAAGGATGTTATTTTTCTCCTTTGACTTCAGCATGTTTGTTTGATCCACAGGGAAAATAGTACTAATTTTTTCATTTTAAATATAGGCCAAACAATGACATCAAGAATCAAAAATATAATCATGACCCCTGTTTTATATCAAAGTTTGTAGCTTACAAACACCGAAAACATAGGATTTAGTACCATTTAAACGGTGGAATTTTAAAAAAAATCTTTAAATGTATCCTCCAAAAGAAGAGCTGAGTAGCATTTCTAATGGTAGAAGTTATGGAGTGACAGCATGGGTTAATGTATTTGTAACTTTTTCTATCTGCTTCTGTGTGTTTGATGAGTTAATGCCTATAAATTAATAAGTCACTTGGGATTTTTTTATCAAATATAATGTTTTGTAAGTATGCCTGGCTGCAGAATTTGAATCTGGCTACTCTAAATGTGCATTTATTCACTGAGGAAATTTAAAAAAGCTAAATTGCAAAATTTGGGCTCAGAATATTGAACAACCCCAAAACACAACTCTCAAAATTTGTTTTCCCACTTGTATTGCAATTTCTATTCCACTGGAAACACAAAACTCATACTAGTAGGTTTTGCTTTAAGATTTTAAAGCCATGGGATTGAGACTGAATCCTGAAAAGAAGGGAAAGACAGTGTCTTGGTGTGTGGGCTTGCTAAAATAATTTCCCACTTGTCTTCACATGTGAACGATTTCTTGCCCTTTTTTATCACACCACCATGCATGGGCCATGTCTGGAGATTTTCTGGAGAGTTTGCAGGGCTATTTCTTCTCTATTCCTAATTCCAGTGGGCAAATTCATAGAGAGGTTTTGGCTTAGGTGAGATCTTCAGCATCTGGTTTTAAAAGAAACAGGCTGCAATCTGTGCTCCACCAAGGTTTATGGCAGAACTCTGGGTCATTCAAGTGCAGACAGGTTTAGGGTAGAGTATTGCTGAAATGGGTGGTGGTTGCTGCATATCTTGGTCACCCTGGAGAGCATTGGAATGAAATGAGCTGACTAGGAGTAGAAATGTTTGATGTCATGAATAGGTGCATATTTATCTAGTATACTGTACACAGTGTGCAGTGTGCATGCTCAATAATCTGGGCATATAACTTTTTCCATGTGAATGTTTATTGGAAGACAATAGGCAAGAGTTTCTTATACTTGTAGCTGCAGAGAAATCATAATTTGTTTGTGTGTAAGCATGTCACATAACAGATACAGAAAAACAAACACTTCATAGTAGAAGAGTAATGGTGTTTATCACAATTCAATTTTTTAAAAAATCACAAAAACATTCATACTCCAGAAAATTAACCCAGTGCCACAGTGCTCTGGTAGAAGAAGGGCACCTATACTTCCATAATACCATAGAGGATATTGGTCATAAGTGAGTAGTTGAGTCTGCAGATAACTGAGAGAATTTTTGATGTGATTGTGTAGTAGATGTACAGGAGATGACTTATGTGTTGGATGACACAATGCACTGGCAAATTGGGACACTTAAAATAGAAATTATATTATATTTTCACTCTGGTTTTTAAATTTTTTCATTAAATGCTAATTTTGCTACAGATCCATTATTTATGAAAGTGAAAGGATTTTTCCCCCTCTCAATGCCAGAGGGATTTTGCATGTGTAAGCCCCATTTAGTGTTGATGGCAGATACCAGTATACAAGCTCCATTCACTGGGAGGAAAATAATCTAGCAGACCTAATTAACTACTAGTGAATCACTTGCATAGATGGTATTTCCTGTACACTGGGATTTAATATATTCTGGTTAAAAGCACAGTCCAACAAGAAGACTCTAAGATCGCACATCTAGCTAAAAAATTACATGCAAAATGAACTTTATTTTATTGGTTAAATATAGATTGTTTGTTTCCTTCCTTTGAATACAGTTTGGCTTGTATGGTTTAATAGCTTAGATCTATTTGTCTGTTAAATTTTCACAGCAAAGCAATAGCTCAGACATGGTGCCCTGTTGCTCTTCTGAGAAGGTCCATGGTCCACATCTGAACTTTCAGTAAGTGGGAAGGAATGATGGTCCAGTGTTGGAATTTCTCCACTGCCCTCACAGAGCATTAGAAATGGTTTTATATCCTAATCAATACCCTGAAGGCTATAAAAATATGCCTGTTTTCCATGGAAACTCCTCTTGTTCCCATCAGCTCCTAAATTACCACTAAACACCAGTTAGATACCTACAGCAATGCTGTACTTCTGTATTAAATCCTTGAAGATTTCCTCTCAGGGATTAAGACACAGCCTTGCTTTTTTTCTTTAAAGCAGCTTCTCTGAAACCATCATATTTATTTTTTCCTCTTTTTGAGGACTAGATACTATCCTGGTCAAGAAGGGGCTAGCTGAAGAGCTGTCACTAACTACAGCACTGCAGGTCAGCAGGGGAAAGAGCTGGCTTCAAACACGGCCACAGGAGACAGTTGAGATGTGGATCCAGGGCAACATTCAACTTCCCTTTGCCCAGACTACAAACACAATAACAGGGGATGCAGGCTTTTTTAGTTAGGGATAAAGAAAACTTTGCAGTAGCTAATAAGGTGGGAAAGTGGGTAGATGATGATCTAATTTTCACCCATGAAATAGATGAGGAAGATAAAAGAAGTCGAAAATGTTTCCATTTGTTACATTAAAAACATAATGCACTTGTTTCCAAGGCATTATGTGTCCCAGGATACTGAATATGGGCTTCCATAAGAAGAGAAATTTGAAATATTTTTTAACTTTGCTTGAATTTTGGGCTACTACGAAGCTTCTTGGTTCAGCCCTCTCTCAATAGATTTCTAATATTAGAGTTATGCTGTAATTGGTACCAGAATGGCACATAATGTAAAGTGTTACCTATATTTAAAACTTGAAAATAGTATTTGAATTCCATATTCACAGGTAATAAGAGTTCATCTTCATGGTGGGGAAAATGAGTTTCAGAATGACAGCTTGTAACCTGTTTTTTTCTTTTCTTCTTTTCAGTTCAGTTCATACCGTTTTCTCAGTATGGGCATTATTCTGCAGTCCTTATTCAGGCACAGTCCTCCCTAAAGCTGTGAATAACAACACAGTGATAGCCATTGAGAAAGACTTATCATTTTAAATATATATTTATTTTCTAGTTTCTACATTTCCGGTGCAAGTTTTATCAAAAATACTGCAATAGTCCACATTAAAACCAGCAGCATTATGAAATCTGTAGTTCCATGTAAAATATTTGATTTAAAAATAGCAATAATTGGCATTTCAACCTTCTCATTCCCAAAGATTTCAGATCACTTCCTGAAAGTTAGCTTATTAGTTCCTGCAGTAGCAACATCTGTCAAGGCAGGCATATCTGGATAAGATGCAAATCCCCTTTGGAGAACTCTCTGCCATGATACCATTGTGGTTTTGCCTGAAATAAATCTATATGTTCCAATTTCTTTGGTGAATTTACAACAAAAATTTTCCTAACCCCCTGGAAAACAGATTTTTTTTTCAGCCAGCTCTTCTCTTACCCTTAGGTCATGTTATCTCTCAGCAGCACAGCAAATCACAGGAATTTGTGCTTGTAGTGTCTGGATTTGACATTTAAATTATTCTCTGGATTCAGATCTTCTGACAGTCTGGCAATAAGGTTGACAGTTGAGACCAAATTTGCTTATTCTGTGGCATTTGTGACAATTGCTGCATCAGTCCTGCTCTTTTAGAAACCAGATTTCCTCATGATCCTAGCCTGGCAGTGTGTATGGTAGGAATCTGTTTAAAGCTGGAGAAAGGTCCCAAAAGAGGAGTGAGTAATTTTCCTCCAGTGCCTGCAGTGAAGCTTGGAAAGATTACCATATGTATCTCCTCAAGCTTTAATTTTTCCCTAGAAAGAAGCATCTAAAGATGATGGACCACAACCTGATGTCTGTAGACAAAGAGAGAAGGGAGAGATACACCTCTGATCATCCTCGTGCTGGGGAGGTGAGAAAATGCCAGCTTAGTCTGCATCTCCATAGATTACATGGCATTGGAAGATGAGAAAAGGACACTGTTGGTGCAGAGCAGAGATGGGAACTTTTCTTGCCCTCCTTCCCCTTGAGAGTTACCATTCTGGGCAGCTGGCAAGCAGCTGAGCTGTGTCCCTTCACAATTGGCCCATCAGGCATGGTAAGTTGCTGACAATCTCACCTCCTTATGCATTGCATGAGCGAGAGATTAATGAATGAATGGTCGGTGGCTTGTTTTGTTTTGGGTTTTTTTTGCAGAGTAATTCAAAGCTGCAGTATAATCACCTTGACAAGATCAAGATCCTGTTTGACATTTTAATTAGAATAAAATAAGCGTTGGCTTGCTAGAACATGATCAGCAAATAGTGTGGTTGCAGATAAAACAATGCATAGTATAGATTGCTCTTTAGAAACTTTAGAAGATGTTACTTGTAGTTGAAGTACTGCATACTTTGTCTGTGAACTGTCTCTGGCAGTTATAGTGCAAGGTTTTCTATCTGTTTTCTTGGGTTGAAGGAAGATAAGAGAAGGTAAAAGTCATGCACAGAGCTGAGAGTCACAGACAGCTCCTCAAAAGAACCCCCACTAAAGCCATGGGCTGTATATATTATTGCTGTAGCAGCATTGTGCCTTTCACGTGATAAGCACCAAACCTACCATCCACAGCTAACCAGGAAAAGGAATACTACTCCTTTTGAGTAATGCAATTTAGGTCTCTGTTATGTAGTGAATGATTACATGTTTTTCACAGAATATACTGGTGACTAAAATGAGCTAGATGTAGCTGGGAAAGAACACCTTAATTAAATTCACATTAACTAAAGCTTTGTGTTTGGCTTTAAACAAGGCATTTTGAATATAGCTTAGCATTGTTTTTGCCATCATTCCACTTCTGTCATTTTCCAGTTCATCACTTGTCTCCTGCCAGTGAACATTGGCTGATGACAAAAAGGGGTCTAGGCTGTAAATTCATAAGGAATTTGGCTTGGAAATGCTTGCTTCAATTAAAAAATATTGCATAGATGAGGAGGAGGAGGTTGTGGATGTGCTGTCACAGACTTGGTGCTTGTTCTTAGGCATATGTTTTTTTCTAGGAGCAATAATAATATGAGCCTTTGGACTTACCTTGTTTATTAGGGATGGAGTAGTAACTTGATGGCTGCCAAAAAGCACTGAAAGGCCTGTTTTCATGTCCACCTCCAGGCCAGGTTATTTCAGTCATCTAAATGCCTGAATTTTTACAAAAATTTGCTCCACTCTGTCTTGAGATAATTGTTGAAGTAGAAAGGACCCAGGTATGGCTGTGACAAGTGATTTTTTACTAAATCCTCCATCCATGAATGTCCATATGTGAAAGGGGAATTGGTTTCAAATACTGCTGCACATTTTTTGCTGTTAAGTGTTATTTGCAAAAGCCGTGGGGAAAGAATTTGCATGGACTACCCCAGCACCCCACATGACACTTGTGTCTGTGGTAATAGAAGTGAGAGTAAAGATGAGTAATCATTTGATCTAAATAGGGACACAGCTGTATTTCTAACAGGATTCAGGCTTTTGAGCAGCCAGCTTCTTTCAGTCTGCCTTAGAGGAGCTGTGAACTTATCATTTGGCCATGTGCACATAAATGCAGCAGCTGCCATTGCTGATGGCTTTGAAGCATTTTGCAGGCAACTGCCAGAGCTGGTGGCTCCATGCCAAATCATGATGTGGTTCTGATCCTGAGAGATTTTTATGCAAGACTGGGGACAGAGGTCATGGATCAAATGTAATGGGCTGACATGTATTAAGAAAGATTAATGAGTCTGGGCACAAATTAATTGTGTTCTTACCAGATAATCAGCAGGTATTGCTAACACTTGCTTTCAGTGTTATTAAGGAAGAATGTGTTGTGGTCAGCTGTAAGGAAACAGTGTTTTATCATTATTTAAATAAAACAAAATATCAGTTTTGTCTTGTATAAAATCTTAGTAAGTTAATCTGGAATGGTCAAGGCTATTTTTCCAAGTACCACCTTAGCAACTTTGCAGGTGTCTTGATTTCCTATAGTATCAGGAAGATAACCAGGGTAGAGCAGAAATAAGCCAAAGATTGTTGGTTCCAACAGCAATCTGAGAAAAATGAGGCAGCATAAGGGTAGTGGTGGGGTACAGAAGATGCTACCAAAAAAATCATGTTATGACCCACTAACTAGAAAATATTTTACATTCTCATTCAGCTAATTGAGAGGGATTCTGTTATGTAGGATAGTTTCCTTTTCATTAAACAACCAGAACTAATGATGATTACTTCTTTCCAAAACCCAGGAGCTGTAAGCCCAAAGGCAGCACGGATGTTATGTTGCAGGATAAATTACAGAATAGCTTCCCTAAAACTTTCTGCATTTTGAACCCCTTCAGTGAGTGTCTGTGTGCGTTACTTGTGAAAAATTCAGGTCCCACTCTTTCCTGTAAATGCTTTCACTGGCCTGAGGAATCTGAAATCGTGGAGTTTCAAATCAGGAATTGCATGTTTACTTGTCATACCTGTTTCTTCATTGCTTTTTGTCTTGTCTGGATTGATTCTTTCGAAAAGAGTTTCATGCTAGAACATTAAGCCTGCTGATTTAAGCAGTTCTTAGTCAGGAGATAGTAGGAATAGCAGGTTATTATGTATCAAAGAGCCTGCAAGGAGGCAATTAATGGGTGAAAGTTGAATGAGTGCATTTCCTCCTTTTTCATTGCTTTTTGTATGGAAAGAATCCATAGCCTGGAATGAGTGAGCTCAAATTCTTGTGTCATCTGGGAGAATTTCATTATCGTCCATGAGGTTACTTTGGGTTTACTGAATCAGATTTGAACTTTTTTTGGCAGTAATTGGTATTTTTTTAGATTTTTATGCAGCCATTTGTGGGAAGTGTTTCATCAAATATTCCAAATTCAAGCTATTTATAAATCAAAGCTCTCACATACCAAAGCCAGATGTTCTATATATACAGTTGACAGTAGCAACAAGCAACAACATACAGTATGTATGCATAAGAGCAAGTTTTCCACATTTGAGTTTCACCTCAGCCACTCCTATTTGTGGGCTAAAAGACCTGCTTCAGTAGAGCACATTGAGAGCACCTGTCCACCACAAGTTTTAGGATAATTCAGTGAGAAAATAACAAAGTCAATCCCCAATCCTTCCAGTGGGAATAGTCCCAGGAGTGTCAGAAATTCTTCCAAGAGAAGAATATGAACTGCATTCACAATAAAATAGAATGGACATAGCTGCTCTTTTTTGTACCTGAGTGTGTCATTTGTTAAGGGAAAAGCTATTTTTCTCTGTTCCTTAGATTTCTCAAAGAGCATTTTACATGTAGAGGAAAAGCAGTCCTTCCTCAATGAAAGAAATCCCATATATTTGAGCTGAAGCATCCCTTGGCTGAAGTGAATGAAGGTGTATTCCTTCACCTGAAAGAGTAATGACATTAGGATACTCAATCCTCAATGCCAGTAATGGTTTGGTGCTTCTGTATTAAAAAAAAGAAAAAAAAGGAGAAAAAAAAGGAAGAAAAAAGAAGCCATAATCTGCAAAAGTAAATTATACCTCTGCAGTTTCTTAATCCAGTGATTGGGTTTTGGAGGGACCAGTCCTATGTCCGGGTGTTACTGTTTAGCACCATTTTCCTGGACTCTTAGATAAAATGGCAAGTTATAGGATGATTCCTGCCTTCTCAAAGCCAGGCATAATGAACAAAACATAATACCTGGCAGATATGAATCTTTGGAGGAAAATAGTAAATTGTGGAAAAATGAGTGAATAAAACAACAACAGAGTAAACAACACACTACTTGACCAGTGAAATATCTGTGACAAGGCTCTGATTTCTAGTTTTCCCAAGCATTCTCATTTCTTTTTTCTACCCGCAGAAATTCACTAACTAGAATGAGAATGCAAAACCTGTATGGCAAATATAAATTGACACTGTGCCACTGGAGCCAATAAAACCTGGATGCTTTACACTGGTTGAGGATATGGCTCATTTTGTTTCAGTTCTCATTGTACGCAGAAGTGAACCACTGCTTAAATAAAAGGGAATTTCTTCAATTGTAATGACCCTTGTTTCTGAAATACATGTAGTTCAGTGCATTGAAGTATTTTCCCAACCTATCTCACTTTCAAGATAACGACACTGTGGGTTTGATATAGTCAAGTTTAGGGTTTTTTTCTTATTTTGTAACATTGCCCATTTGGGGGTTTCATCACATTCACAGAAATGTTTTGAATTTTTATTCCTAACCACATGTAAGACCTTAGCTCTTCACCGCTGCTTGTTAGTGTACATTTTGGACAATGTTAACATCATCTCAGATATTCAGGACAAGGGAGGAACTTGCTTTAAGTCCTTAGGAGAAGCTAAAAAGACTATTAACAAGCCGAGTCCATAAAAAAAACATCTGTTCCAGTCATGCTGCTGATTTTTTATTAGTCCTTCAAATCCATAGCAAAGATCTCTAGAGCAAGAAAAATGCTCTAGTGTGGAGTGCAATTTCCAATTTCTTAGCTAACCTGATTTTGTTGATTCATACATATGCATGATTTAGTGCTCTTCCTGAATACAAACAAAAAAAAAAAACCTTTTGGGTTGTACTTTATTTATTTTCCTTGAAATGCCCTTGAAATTTCATTTGCGCAGTGAAACCAAACAAATAATTGCATACTAAAAGGAAAATGAAGAGTAGCAAGCTAAATAATTTGTAACATCAAATATTCCTTTGCTATGGTTAACGTTCTCAGTGAGAGGAAACAGTCAGCAATAAACAGCCCAATGTATCTTAAATGTAATAACTAATATCAATGTCAAATGCATGAAGTGAAAATACCTTAGGATATGCTTTCACAGTTCTGCTACATCACTGCTAAATGGAATATGCTATATAACTATAATAGCAGTCATACTTATCATATTTCTCCTGATCTCTAAGGAAAAATACCCACGTAGGCATTATGCAACTTACATCTTTTTCTAGTCATAGTCATATTTTTATGGGGTCTTTATGGTGGTTTTTAAAAGTTTACACTCTGAAAGCAAACTTGTCACCATTTATACATCATGCAAACTCTATGCCAAGTGGCATTCCTGATAATTAGGGATATCCAAGTACTCTGTACATCGCTGCTACCCAGCTTGTAGTAAATAACAATAGATTACTTCTGATTTGAGCTATGTAATGCTCACCTGTATTAAAAAATGGCAAATAACCAAGTTCTTCAAACAGAATTTTTAAAAATGACACCATTAACCACACTGAACAAAATTTATCATCATTGGAACTCGGACAATGCCAGTGGAGTAATAACAGATGAATTTGACTTTTTTTAGGTAAAACTGTGCTCATTTCCCCCAATACCCCAGACAGAGACTTCATATGGCAATGAGCACTTTTCACCATGTTCCAAGTGTGAAATGTTGCTGAATGGAAAGTTTATAAATTAAAATTGTCATTTTTGAGTCAGTAGTTGTCAGTGAACATCCTGCTGAGAAAACAGTATCATTTGTAATTCCAGAACTTGGGTGGAAACGTCTGGCTAAAGGAGACTGTCACGTCCTTTTCTGCTGAAAATGTCATATTTTGGGAGGACTGAGTCTGTAGGTGCTGCTGCTACAGACTGTGCCAAACTGTGGTCCTGAGGACATAACCAGTAGAAGACAGAGTGCTGATCTCATCACAGCCTTCCTTTCTCTTGCCTTCTGCTTTGATCTCAGTGCTAAAATATCAGCTGCTGCTCTTTTCTATACCCTTTTGTACAGTGTGGTGGTATCTGCTCTGTTACAAGGTGAAGAATTGCCTTGATGGGCAATGTGTTTTAATGGAGCTCTGCAAGGGAGGTGGTCCTGATAGGCAGCAAAAACCTCAACTTCATAATTTTCCTCCCACTTTCCTAAAAAGCTGTAGCAGCTCTGGGTCAGAATGTGACTCGCACACGTTCAGTGATGTAAATCATTCTCCCTGTCCTTGCCACGCTCATTTTTACTTTTTTCCTTATAGAAAGTCCTGCCTAACACTAAAGGAAAACTGTTTCTGAGCAGAGAAGTAGAAGCAGATACTTGTAAATTATTTTCTTTGACGGATGCAGAGAGGGCCAAGAAACTGTAAAGTAACTGTGCACACAGGTGCAGGTAGCATGTTTGTTTTTCCCCTTAATTGTATTTAAAATTATAATCTATTAATTTGGGCATTGTATGATTCAGTTAATTATTAAAAGAATTGTATTTAGAAATGCTTCCTAAACACCATAAGCAAGTTAAGAACAGAGGCAGATGTGGGAAAGGCAATGCTAGTTTGCAGCTGAAGACGTGTGTTAAACATAAGGGATTGATGCAATTAGTGGAATATTCAAAATAATGGTGGAGGATAAACTGACACTTATCTATCATTAGACATGAAGGGCAATGAAATACAGATCCAGAAGAAAATGCTGAATATTCTGCTCAGTTGGAACTGAATGAAGAACACTCTGATAAACATTTCTGTTGACTGCTTTTGTTGTGGGGATGGTTTGGAAGGTAGCTGGGAAAGGAGGTCATCAAAGATTTAGTCAGAAGTTATTAAGGCTAATGAAATGTGTGAGAGGTAACTAAGACCTTTATGGAGCTTTCATTGTCTTCCTGGAAAGGCAGGGTTGGGAAAGCACAGGGCAGACCATTCTAGTCAGCTTTGCAATGGGGTGTTCCTGCGAGCTTCTGCTCCAGCCCTCAACCCCAGATCTCCTGTCCACGTAAGCCCCCACACACCATGACTGTATAGAAGGGTGCATAAAGAGGACTCTGGTGAACAAGGTTAAAGTGTACTGGTAACCTGACTTTCTCAGGTAATCCCCTTTTTATGCCTCACTGAGGAGCAAGCCCAGCACTGCTGTTCCTGCAAGGCTGTTTGATGTAGCTCGAGAGAGAGTTCCTTACATCTGGCTAAAATGTACCCAGAAGACCCAAGTGTTTCTCCTGTTGGAGGTCTGTGAGCTGCTTCCTGGCAGTGTTGTCAGCCTATGAAGTCCTCACACAGAGCGTGGAAGCATCTGGAGAAATCACATTTTCATAATGTAGCAGCAATAACTCATCATTTGTTCCACTTACATCAGATCCAGTCTGTAAATCTGATTGGAAGATTTCTCCCTAGGGATCTCATCCTACTTCCTTTACTTGTTCACTGAAGACCATGAGAACCACACAAGTGGGGTGAGCACTGTTTGACCCTTGGTAATTAAGATCACTTACCTTAATATGTTTGCTAGTTTGAACAGAAGAACCAGGCACAATGACTTAGGACATTTACAGGGTTGGTTTACTTCATGCATGAAATATTGGAAGACAATATGAAACAGCCTTTTAACGATGATTCTGATCTTGAGCCCATTCCATGTCTTTATTAACAAATGACTGTATTTTCTTTTTTCTAAGGTGCTCTATGGGAAGCAGTCACAGCAGACAGGAAGAAAGGAATTTGTTAGCTGCTATCGGCTTTAGATAACTTTTGTACAGAGACTGGGGTGCACCGCCAACACCAACATCTCTATGCTTGCATTCTACTTAAGTGAAGTAAGCTGTATCCAAATCAGTAATCAATTTTTTTAGTTCCTAAAAAATAAGTACAAAGTTCAGGAAAAATGAATATAATTTTAACTTTATATTTTTTTGAAAAAAGAAAAAAATTGGCCTCAGAGCTTCAGAAAATAAATATTTTTGCCACGTGACAGTGGTTGTGAAGTAAATATGTCCCGCTGCTCTGATCTTACATCCTGTCACATTAATGTTTCAGAGCACTCAATATAAATATTAAAACTAATAGCTTCGCTCTTCAGCTATTACTCCATCATTCCCTGAAATCATCATAAAACATTCAAAGCCTTTTAGAACATTTACACACTTGAATCTGATGGTGGGGAAAGGAGACTAACAGAGCACAGCTCACAAGCTTAAATAATAGTGGAAAGCTGTTTATGGAGTATGCTTTATTTATTCATTATTTCAAGTAAAGTTTCAGTTTTGATGGAGAGAAAAAAAATCAAAGTATAGCTGTCAAGGGAGAAGACTGAAGTATTGCTTTTCTATACTGTGGACTTGTGTAAAATTATGGAAGAAAAAGGGGGTTTTCTGAAAAAAAAAGGCAGAGTCCATGAGAATCTCAGTCCAAGGTCAATCAATCTTAGGACTGTGGGTACGTAAACCGCTAATGGATTGTAAAGACACATACCAGTGTTATGAATTTTTAATGAGCAACTCTTCAGCACAGACCCCTATAAATCAATGATGACTTATTGGCTGGATCAATTATGCAAACTTTAAAACATTTAATGACAGGTAATGAACAAGTCTCTGGAGTCCGCCAGTCAACAGTGTTTTGCAGTTGTAGTTACAACTACTTAAGTGAAAAGTCTGCAGGAAGCCTTTCCTCAGAAATCATTTAAAGCTAAACTCTAAGGCTGTGGTAAAGTGAAAGAGCATGGTTTTGTTTCTCTTTGTGTATAACCTCAAATGCATTGGGAAGTGGGCACAGCTGTTAACTTACTCAGAGGAATTTATATGATTTTTTTTTTAACCAATGGTATGTTGTCGTCTTGGGAAACCTGTTTCCTCAAACTTTATATTTCAGGCTTTCTACAAGATATGCAGGTACAAATAGTGCAATTTTCAAAGGAAAAAGGCTGTGCTTGTGTTAGTGGACTAAATAGTTCTTTCTTATAATACTTCAATTTCAAAGTTAAGATACATGTCGGGAAAAAAAAAAAGATGAAGAAAGGATTAGATGACAGGAATGCCAGATTGTATTGCCATTAACTAGCACAAAAGGACTGAAAGATGAGTGTAGGCTGAATAATAGAAGAGAAGACTTATGGAATAACTGGTGGCATTATGGTGGGTTAATTACTTGTTAAAATTATTATCCAATGAAAGATGAAGGATTTTTTTGTGGATTTTTGAATTCAGTAGTTATTTTAATTTTTAAACATTAACCTTTCTAATAAGCAATTTAAGATAATTCTGAAGATTACAGGAGAGTTGCAAATTAAACACACAGTTTAAGCACAAGAGCAGGTCTATAAGCCCCTGATCCAAGATTTTGCTGTTAACTTAGTTAAGGCTTTACTCAGATTGACCAAGGACTGCTGACTGAAGCAGCAAATTGAGCAAGTGCTCTTTATTGCCACTTGCTTTACTTTCCTAAAGACAACTAATATAAAGAAAAGCTTGGAAGTCGGATTAATCTTTGGCCTCAAGAAACAAAGTTTAAGTGTTTTGTAAAAGTAGTAGAACTACTGAATTTGAAAAAAACCCACTTAACTCAAACATTATTTTCAGTTGTATTCCTTACAAGGAAACTGTGGCCAGGGAGCCTCTCAGTATCCTATGACAATACATCTGAATCCTAGCCCTTTAAACTCACCAGTAAAGCCTTGCTTCTTTCCTCCTGCTGCCAGCAGTGATTCACGAGAGCTCCCACCCTTCCACAAGTCCAGCACCCTCCACTTGTGCTGAATAGCACCTCACTGAAAGTTGCTGGGCAATTCCTAGTGAGGTTTGGTGTGAAGAGGGGGATGCTAAACCCAGAAAGAAGAGCACATTTGTCTTTATTTTTTCATGTCATGCTTGAAGTTTGGGATGCAAGACATACAAGGAAAGTGCAGTCATGAGAGATTGTAAATAAACTGAAGAGTCATCCAGGGATCTGTAGCAGTTAAAACAACTGCTATTTTTTATTTGTTGATGTGAACATGGATGAGCATTCTTGGATGAGTATTTATTACTTTTTCCCTTGTACGGGTGGGTGAAGAACACTACAAGAATTGAAAAGTTGTCTCATTTCACCAAGTTTCCCCTGGTACCTCTCTGTCCTCATCTGAAAATGCTTTTTGGAACAGTACGTGATGACAAATAAAGTTTCCCTCTTTCCCCAGTCCAAGGGAAAATGCACAGCAACAAAGCTTTCCTAAAATGTTCTTTCTATACTGATATGGATGAAACTAGCTTTTTGAGCACAAAATCTAATTAGGTGGTGGCAGGAAATATTTCTAAACTCGAGTCTTTTGGTGAAATGAAGAATGGCCTAAATGTTGCTTATCACTTCCTCTTTTTAAGTAGGAAATGGAGAGATTGCTCCTGGTTAAGGAGATTGATAGGATTACTGGGTAATATGCTTACTGTGGTCAACCTTTTATTCTGTCATTTGACATGTTGCAAAATAGGGCATTTAAACAAGAGCAGGACGTCTTGAGATTCGTGCTCAAATTTCACTAGTCGTTTTAGCTTCTTATTGAGACTGCTGTCATTGTTTTAAGTGCCACTATATCAATATCTCCAGCAGCTTCATCATATCTTGTGTGGAAGTTCTCTATTTTTATCTGTCAGAACTGTCAGTTATTTTCCATTTTCCATATTTAGGGTCTCTCATTGGCTGTAAGCATCATTTGTAGCTGCACTTCAATTATCATGCCAGATGACACTAAGAGAAGATTTAAATATTGCTACCAATGAAACTGCATATTACAGAGGAATGATGCACATCTTGAATGTTGGTGGCTGGATGACTCTTTTAGGAACATGCTCAATAGAAAGAAGTAGAAATTGGGTTGATAAGTGTGATGCTTGATGCTGAAAGGTGTAAATATCCATCCCTACCTCCTTCCTACTTTGTCCAAGAGAAGGTAGTTATTCTTCTAAAGCTCTTTTTTTACTTAATTAGTTTCTGCTTCCTCTGGGCTCATCTACTCTGTATGTGAAAAAGTGATGGACACTCCTGGGCTGGAGAGTTACCTGCAAATCTGAGTAGAAAATCAACAATGAATTATTTTTTTTCCCTTGTCAAGTTAGACCTACCAGTTTTGAGGAAAAGCTGCAGCACATAATGGGAGAAGAAAGGAAAAGCCAACTTGATGTGTTGATCCTTCTGGTTGTTTTCTTTTGACTTTGCCTGATGGAACTTCGGAGTTTTTCTCAGGTCTTTTCATATTGTTTTCTTCCTGACTGACACTCTCAGGTTATTCTAAAACCTTGGATCAAGTAAAGAAGCAAAGATGTAGTAAGCGAATTCTTTCATGTTGGAAATTCATTGTCAGATTTGCTACATAAAACAACCCCTCATTTCACAGAAGAAATAACACCATCTCTTTCAACATCTTGTTTTAGGCTTCTCAGTGTATTTCCTAAAAGACTGATGAACAAAATAATTTGACTGACACCAGCCCAGTTTTTCCTGACACCCCACGCACATGCAAGATCTGACAGTTGCCTTCCAAGCATCTTTATGCCTCTGAAGTTGTGTGAAGTAAATGCTTCTTCTGGGCCCATCTACTCTGTGTGTTGCACCAGTGGTGGCCAAAACACACAGAGCTGGGGTGTGCCCAGAATGAAAGTGTGAGTTTTATCTTGTACATACAGCCATGGCTGAGCTATGGAAGGTGAGCTGACTTCTGACTTGTCTAAGTGTGCAAAACTGACAGAAAAGACACATCTGTAGTGTTGTGTGTGTGTCTGCTAACTGCATAGATGTGTCTCATTGGACTGTGTGATGAAATAACCAAAATGCCTCACTTCTGTTTTTCTGTAGGAATTCTGAGATTCTTTGCCCACACTGTGGGATAGTAAGCCAAATACTGATGTGTGACACAAATGAATTCAGAGAAAGATCAGTACCATTTTAAGGCCAAAACCAGCTCCAGTGTCACACTTATCTGTCAGTTTCTTAGGCAGTAGCAAGCTCCTGTGTGTTGTCGAAGTAGTGTATTTAATAGTGGAAAGTCTTCTAAAACTTTGCCTTAATAAAGACAGATTTATTTGAATAACATAGACCTTACACTCAAAATATAAACCAAATTCCAGTCTAGTTGCTGGTTGGAGAAACTGGAGTTTAGTTTTTAAGAAATTGTTAATTATTCCTACTTGTTTGTGGTTTGGGGGTTTTTTTTGTTTTTTTGGGGCTTTTGTTTGGTTTTGGTTGGGGGGGGTTGTTTTGGTTTTTTTTGGTGCTATCCTCACCATGAGTTTTCAGCTGTAAAGGGAAAGACAACATAAAGAAAAAAAAAGAAAAAGTGTGGGTGAGGACTCTTCTCTGGCAATATTTTTTGCCCAGCTCAATCAAAGAATTGCAAATCTAATGACAGAAAGATGGAAGGAAAATGTTCTTCAGTGATTTGTAGCTCAATATTCAAAGCAGAGAGCTATGGTTGAAACTGTTTTGTTTGCTGTCAGATGTTTGAACTGAAGTGGAACACTGTGCCAATATAGCCACGTCTATTTGCATATGCTTTTTTTCATTTTTAGGAAACATTTTCTCTGGGAGTTTATTTCTTCAATTATTGGCTTCCTGGTAAATCACATTCTTTCCTTGCTCTACACTAGGAAGCAATCAAGTCTCCGGTGCTCAATTTGGCAATGTGTTTATTTTGCCTTTTTGAAAGCACATTTTTGTACTTTTTTATATACTTCAAGAATAAATTCATTATTATATATATTATACATATTATATATATTATATATATTATATATATTATATATATTATATATATTATATATATTATATATATTATATATATTATATATTCACTCTTTTCTGAATGTTATATGTGCTCTCTATCTTTCTTTTCATTGGAACACTGTTAATCTGACTTCTTCCTTCATTTAGCAGGTTTCAATGCATGTAACCAGGCAATTAATCAAATTTTTTGCCCTTGACACATCCTTTTATTGATGTGCACATATACCTCCTGATCTCACTGGGTATTACAAAATTAAAAAATTGAGGAAATCAAGCTGAGAGAGAAAAAACCTGAAATAGCAGAAGTTCTTTTCCCTAACTTTTTCCCCCAAACTGATTTTTTTTTTTGGACATGGACACTACAAGAAAGTGAAATTAACACAGAAAGCCCCCAGAACTCAAAGCTTACACTACAAAACTCAGGTGTTCTGGTATCACTTTGCTAATGGTTCACCTTCTTTCATTTGCAGCAGCCTTAGCCTTGCAGATAACTTCCCTCCCACTCCCTTCACAGTGCCAAGTGTTGCAAGTCTCATTATTAGATGCTGTGAAGTTTCTGCACTTCTTCTCAAGCCCACATCAGTCTGTCATTTCTTCTCAGTGTTGGCATCAGCTCTGGTGTGTCTGTGAGCACCACATGTGTGCAGCCTTACACTGCTTTTCTGCCAACTCCCCAGCGCAGCTTTACCACTTGAGGGAACTGATGCTTCAGACCAAACGGTTCTCCAGCCACCACAGATACACAGACTGAGGAACAATTTGTCTGGGACCTCCCTAGAGCATTATAAAAATTTTCATTCCCATAGTGAGGCAGTGATCTGCAGTGTTCTTGTGAAATTAGCTGCATTTGCATGGACCATCACAAGAGGTGACCCTCACTTTCAGCAGCTGAGCAGACCCTCCAGGGTAACCCTTCTTCCTGCTCTGTGTTACTGCATCCCAAAATCCAGCTCTTTGGGGGTGACTGTGTGGAATAAGATGTGAGAGGAAAACTATGTTGTGCTTGCTGTCACTCAGAGCATCATGGCTACGACCATTAGCTCTTCTGACCTGGAGGTTGGTAAATCCATGCCTGCCAGTGATGGTTCTGCCACTCCCATTAATGGTGACCCCAGTGTTTGGGTGGGAGTTCCACAGCTCTATAAATGTGAGTGTTCTCCACGGCTCCTGGCTCATATAAGGACAATTTCATCCTAGCTTGGGAAAGGGTTAAAGTAGAATAGTGTCATGGAAAAGGCAGGTCTGGAAAAAACAATGTAAAACATCTTTGCTGTAAGGTCAAGCATAATCTTCTGCAGGTGAAACTTCAGTCCTTTATTACTCAGTGTGGAATTTTGCCTGTTTTTCTTGGATTCTGTAATTTGCTGTGTCTCACTAAACAACTTAAATCAGGAAAATGAATCCTTGAATATGTTAGTGTCTGAGTAATCACGAACATTGATTTACTTTCAGATGTCTCTGTGAGGTGAATAGATAGTGTGACCCTCATCTCATGCTCAAGTGCTGAGATTTTCTACTCAAAAATGTCTATAGAATTTTTTTGTGCCCAGCAATGCCTTGACTCACTGTACCTGAGAGAACAACTGATCCTGAGACAGAGCTGTAATGACCAATCAGTCCAGTCACAAAGGGTGACAATGTGGTTTGTTCCTTTCCCAGAAGAATAGCCATTACAGCCAATCTGTACAAAGATTAACTGCAGCCTGAATGCACAGTGAACAGAGAGTTTCTCAGAGGGCCTGGTTTATCTCTGCATAGCACAAGTGCACAAGTCCATTCTTGGAAAAAGAAGGCTACCAAAATGAGTTGTGGTTTGCATGCATTGTTCTAACAAAGTATCTGCTGAGCTACCCCTCCATTAGCGCAGATTTGGAAAGGAAAAAAAAAAAGAAAAATATTCTGTTTCAACAAAAGAAATGGCTCAGTGACAAAGATATCATAACATAGAAAACAATGGTAAACTATTGTCCATTAATGTTTGAATATGCATCTTTTTCCAAAGCAGAATTAATCTAATTTTTCCTGGGTACTAGATCTTGTTATAACTTCTGTCATTAGAGATCTGTATTTTGAATACCCTATTTTTCCTACGTCATTGCTAGCACCTGATATGTTTTTAACAGCTACACATAAATATGATGTGATCCATGTGTCAATATAAGTTATAGTTTCCACCTTTAAGGAAGGAGAAAAATTACAAAGTTTTTGATGCTCTTCTTGAAAAGTAGTCATCAGAGCTAGGCAGTGTATATAAGCAATGACTTCATCAAAGTCAGAGGCAGTTTTGAGCATAATGAAATCATTCCTTTTCACTTAATATTTTCACAATCAAAAGAACTGTAAGAGAAACACAACTCTGAATCATGGCAGTGTAATGAATCTCACTGAGAAATGGGCTGGAGCACTTTCATGACCTGTGCTCCCATCAGTCTCTTCCATACTAAGTGTATCCAGAGACTGGAGCCCTCCCTGTGCAGGTGACTGGATCAGCATGGCTTCTCTGCAGATGGATTCAGGAGGGACTAAAGGTGCCATGCACTTCTTGTATAGCAGTCAACAGAGATAGAAGTGGCCACCACTTTAGATGTGTTTGCTGGAATAAACAAACATGGAGCCAGAATAAAAGCAAGCAAAGGAGTGTCACTGCCTCACAAGTTAGTGTACTCAGTGGGAGGGGAAAGAAAAGAGGACAGGTTTTGATGCTCGGTAACTTCTCAGTAAAAAAGATTTCCCAGTAAAACTGAATTAAATTATGCTGTTTTGAAAATGTGCCCAAAGTAGTAATTGAAATTTCCCATCTTGTAATCAAGGACACAATAGTTTCAGTGGAACAGGTCACATGCTGGAGTTGTGCAGCACAGGGATTGGAAGGCAGTTTTATACCTATATTATTATTAATTTATATTCTTTTATATCATTATCTGCAAGGAAGAAGTGAGAAAAACATTGTTCATTTAGGCTTTTTGGGTTATGGCTTTTAGTTCCAAAGCATTGAATCAGGAGGACACTTGTTAATGATGAAATGTTGATACATATGTTCAGTTAACAACCTGGTAAGGTGAAGCATGAAACCTTTCTCCTTGTTTATTCACATTAATGCATAAAACCATCTGGACACACTGTTCCTGAGGAAGAAGGCGTAGTCTGCTCTAAGAGGTTTTCAGTGCTGAGACCTATTCCTTCAATAGTCCATGTTTATTCATCAAATGGGGAAATGCTCCCTGTGTCAGAGGTATTAGTCATTAGTACATGCAGTAAGTATTTGTACAGTCAGACTGTCAGTAGAGGATCTTTACTGGAGATTTCAGGGAAAGCTACTTTCTTTACATTGGCTCTGTCAGATGAACGTGAACTTCCTCTGAGTTCAAATTTAACAATGATAGTTTGATCTCTAATAATATATTCATCTCAGCCTCATTTTGATTTATGTTTTGTTTTTCTCTTCGGTACCTCAGCCCAGCCATGACAGGACTCACAAACTGTAGAATACAATCTGAAGGATTGCTGGTAATTTCTTCAGAAAAGGTCCAGACATCCAAGCATCCTCCTGTGCAGAGAGCCACCAGCTAGCTCTGAATAGCTCTCACTGCATGTCCAGTGTCTGTAGATGGCTCTCACTGCAGGTCCAGTGTCTCTGGGTGGCTCTTGCTCTGCCCAGCCCAGTGAGGCTGCCCCAGTCAGCTGAGAGATTTACCCAGTACCGTCCCAGTCCTGGGTCAGTGCTCTTGCACTTTGTCTCTACAGCCTGCACTGTGCTGTGCAGACATACTCCTGGTAATCCAGCTGTCAATGCTGATGCTGATTTAGGGACAAGGAATCAACTCCATATTGCATATTAAGCCCAGAGGCTCACTTCTACATTTGTGGCTATGACTGACTCATGTGATCCTGACTGAGTTACTTACGCTCTGCCCAGAGAAACTGGTCTGATTCTATCTGGTTTGAAATGTCCTTTCTTCTTTTAAAATTGATATTGTTTGCTATGTTTCCAGGTTTGATCACTCTTGCAGCAGGTAATTTATGCACTTCAGAGAGGTGTATTTTTTATTTTTGATGAATCAAAATTTCCTAAGAAAACCCTTCACTTGAGATTGAATGAAAAGTTTTGTCTGACTTACAATAAAGTATTTTTCCTTGTTTTTTTAGGGTTTGAAACATTCTTTTTTTCCTTTTTATTGCAATTTAACTGTATCCTATTACAGTATGATTTCTTTCTAGAACTGGTTCTTTTTGTAAGCTTCACTCTGTCCCTTAAAATAATTCACTGAAATTGGATTGTTTTTCTGCATTGCTGTAATTTTGTAATACTATAGATAAGCCACTTTCATCACTTTGTTCCTCCTTGTGCTAAACAAGAGTAATATTGCACAGCTGAAGAATCTGATGACCCTTAATTCATAGACAGCTGTAGGATGTTTCAGAATTGTGTCATATTCACAGGAATATTCTCAGTTGCATAGATCTGCAGGGGGATATTCAGAGTTAACACTAAAAGACACTAAAGAAGAGCATAATTTTGTGTTGACAAAAGAAGGCTAAGTGCATGGCACTCCCTGCTGGTGCTTTAATTTCACAAATCCTTGTCTGGAGATCTTTCTACTTCTAAATTTCTGAAGGATCTCTAGGATTTTAGCTGACTGACTTCTATTTGACTTTAAAGGGACATCTGCATTTTAAAACACCATGCAATATTTTGAGAAGTTCCTCATGATGTCCAGACTAGCATCACATTAATTCTGTCCTTGGCAATGGCAAATGATGTTATTAATATTCAGTTGTAGCAAGATGGATTCAAACAGGGGGAGGGTAGGGGGTGTTCTCTGACATGGTTCTTGGTTGTTAAGAAAGTAATAAACCTTCCTTGTCTCTGATTTTATAATGGACAATAACCATTAACTGATCAACAGAAGAAATGTCAGGTGTGGAATCAATGCTGATAGAAAAATATTTCATCTGTTTACATTTACGAAGGATCACTGATAAAACCTTTGATCCCATTAAGGATATAAACTCTTCACATATAGTCGATGACAAGTCTGATGAGCTAGCTGAGCTCCACCAGCCTCACTGTGCTTAGTGAATGCTCAGCTAAAAAGGGATCAAATTGACTCATGAATTTCAAGATTCCTAGGAAATTACCATTGTGAGGTGACCCAGTTTTTTGATTAGTGTCATGAAAAGACAGGTCTCACTGAGAAATAAACGTAATAATGTCAACCATGTGCTTAAGTTCTTCTCTCCGTTATACACATTCGCTTTCAAATTGTTTTGTCATTTTAGCATAAACTGTACCACTTGCTTTCATCTGAGA
Source organism: Trochalopteron elliotii (assembly GCA_024734555.1). Lineage (NCBI taxonomy): Eukaryota > Metazoa > Chordata > Aves > Passeriformes > Leiothrichidae > Trochalopteron > Trochalopteron elliotii. The sequence goes on along the minus strand of JANPWX010000080.1, from coordinate 1,472,129 downwards.
AATACAAGCTTAGCATAGTTCTGTGCAGAAATCAAAGATGAGCATGGAAAAAAGGCCCCTCTTTGCCTATTGAATCATTGATCAGACAAGCACAGTAGATATTTGCATGGATCCTTGGTAGTTAGGTCTCAGTAGCTGCCTTAGATAATTGTTGGAAGGGAAAGAAGTAAAGAGCAGCAAATGTAGACATTTCATCCATCTGTTTTTCCCAGTAATGACAGACTTTCTTATGGGTTGCCCTCTCTCTTCTGTCCTTCTTCAAGCACAGAGGAGTCACCAAATACTAATGGTATTGATTATGTTATCCCTTTGGAACTACCTAGTTTAAACTAGGAACAAGAAATACTGAAATTAACTGCCTTTCCTTGTTAGCAAATGTTGAGGGAAAACTGTCTGACTGGGGCAGGAAGATATTGAGGAAGAAAGAGAGAAGAAAAGCAACGGTTCAGAAGTGCCATCAAATCTGATTTACAGTAGAACTCATTTCACGTTGTATTATTCTCTCCTCAAAAAGCCATTTGATTGAATTGGAAAATATATGTGGAAATACTGTGAAGACTGAAAGTTTCAGGAAGCCCTCACAGTGACCAGTCTATGGTCAATCACTGGCTGTTAGTTGATAGCATAGTGTTCCCATCTTCCTATGTCATTGAGGGCTTATCCGTCCTATTAATTTTTTGGGATGCATTCATCCCTACCTCTATTCCTTACGCCATGTCTGTGACATTTTTGATCCTCTATTTCAGTGTTTTCAGCTCATACAGTTCTCTGTTCCTGCTTCCCTGTACCGGTGCAGAGAACTTTCTGTGCAGCAGAGGCCCTTATCACAACCAGAGCATGTGAGGATAACTGCCTCTACGAGGAGAGCATTAGCTCTTTTTCCTCCTCACAAAACATCCTGTCTGCTCCCCTCAGGACTCACAACAGCTCAGTGGAGAAGAGCTGTTGAGTATGGCCAGATTAAGCCAAGGAGATTTGCCTTAGTAAGAGTGAGGTGAGAAAGTCATCCTTGGCTTATGGGTTTATGACCCTCACAAATAGCTTTAGTACAAAAGAAGAAGCAACACAATTTTGTATTTTTCTGTGAAGAAGGCAGACAGTCAGAGGAATTTAAAAAAGAGGAATACAATCTCTTTAGGTTGGGTAAGTGAAAACAAAGGAGGGAACATAATAATGTACAATCACAGCTCTTCCTCAGTGTGGCAGCAGCATCTGCTAAAAAATGCAGGGCACCTAAAACTGGCGGGGAATTTGGAAAATTGGTTTAGCTGCAGAACTGGGCTGTATCATAGAGATGAGGGCTTCAGTCAGCTGCAATAGAGTTTCCTATTAAATGCTGAAGTACCAGTGGCTGTGGGCTCTTTGTGAAGGTTTCTTCACCTTCTCGTTTCCCTCTCCTGTTTTTCCCCTGCTCCCTGGTTATGTTAAAAACCAGCCTTTGGTCCTCTGGGATACCCATTGACTTTGATTGGTGCAACAAGCCACCTCGTGATGGGCTGTAGTAGAAAAAGCAGCTGCCACTGGAGGTGAACACAAGGTGAGATAAAAACTGAACAAAAATATGGCATTGTTCTTTTTAAACTGAAAATTCAAGTCTAAGGTGTGAACAGCATAACCTTCAAATAATAAATGTGCAGACAAATCTTTCAGATGCACTGTGAGAGCTATTTTGGAAGACATAACTGCAAGCCTCTTGAGTTAGATGTAGTGATTGCACAGATGCATAGGCTGCCCCAGCAAAATGTCTTTTCATGACCAAGGCAGAGGATTTCATTAAGAGGGCTGTTATGTTTTCACTGCCTAGTTAATTTTGCTTTCTGAGGTTCTTCCAATGTCTCAGTTCACAGGAAAGTACATCAGGAAGAATTTTCAGTCCTTCCCATGGCATGTACTTTTGGTGGAGATTTTCTCTTCATTTTGCAGAAATTTAGAAGCTCATTTCTGTCTAGTGTTATCTGGGTGGCAGAGGTCGAGCTGGGAGGAAAGGCACTTCAAGGAAACAACACCCTCTTCATAATAACCATTAGGCAGCAGGCTCAGCTATGACTGGTACACAGAATCTTGGCTGGTTAAACTGCCTACATTTCTCTCTGAAGTTAACAGTAGAATAGCCAAGTAGAAATCATTCCCCAGATGTTACAAGTGCTCTGAAATATGTTTGAAACTATCTAAATACTTTACACTTCTTATAAATTCATATCTTGATCCCAGAAGAGGATCCAGTGCGCTCACCATGGACTAATAAACATTTAGAAAAGTTAAATTACTTAGAGATATTTAAGTATCATACAAATATGTGTAAAGTGTAGGCATTCTCCAGCATAAAACCCAACCTGCAAAGATCTTTGTCTATTTATTTGCATTTTGGTTCATCCATTTAATAAAGAGGATTATTTTTTAACCTCTCCAATTCCAAACAGAATTTCAGATTCTGTTACAACAGGCTGGAGAAAGAGAAATCTTAAACCAAGGCAGAATGGAAAGGAAAATAGATTTACTGCCTTCGACATCAGTTTGTCGGCAATTTGTGTTTGAATTCCTCTTAAATCAATTTCTGAATAATATTAGTTGTCTGAAATGATGCAAAATGGTATTGGAATTCAGCCTCGTTTTGCAGCACAAAGAAATTCTCTCTCTTCATTCTTGTTACTGTTAGAGTCATCTGCTTTCCCTTCATTTATTCTTTGATGATGTGCTCTGCCTGCTGACGAGTGAAATGCAAACAGGAAGTGGGAAGGAGCAGGCTTTGTCTCCACTGCCAGTGTGCTTCATACATTTGTGAAGAGGCAGACCTGCATCATAAAACCAACTGAAAGCCACAGAGTTACCTCTCTAAAAAATGTAATGGACTGTACTGAAAGCCTAACTTTCACTGATGTGAGGTTTGGGACTTCATCCAGGTAAGAATTCATGCAGCAATGAGCACAGATAAGGCAGATGACCCAGAGTAGGGCCAAACTGTTTACCAGCAGATGTGTTTTTGAAAATCTTCCTTAACTGGTCATGGCAGCGGAAAATACCCTGCTGTTAAACGCATCTGCAATCCACTGCACTCCCAATCCACCTACAAAAATTCTGACCTTTAAAGAAATGATGGAGAAGCTGGTGATTTTTTCCATGGCATTGAAGCTCAGTCTATTTTAGGCTCCAAGGCAATTGCAGCCCTTTTTGCTCCCTATTTCACATCACTTTTAAGTCTTGTTCTGGCCACTATGAACCCTTCAGCACTTCTCCCTGTGCAATCACTCGAGTCAAGATCTGTGATTTGTGATTTGCAGATGACATGTACATTTCTTGGCTGATGGCTGTTAAAGCAGTTTGCAAACCTAAGGCAATAAAGTGCAGGGATGCAGTAGAAGGTTTCTGTTGCCACACTGAATTGCCATTCTCATGCAAATGAATAACGAGTTTCCCAAGACTGAAAATAATCTGTTGTAAATTTCTGCATAAATTTCTTAAGTAAACAATTTTGCCAGTTATCATTATATACCTTCCAGAGGTGGGAATACCATATTTAACTAGTCTCTTGATTTAACTAATCAAAAACAGTGATGCAGATTGCTGTATAGGAAAAAGAAAAAACAATCGGTTTCTGCATTCACCAAATCTAAGTCCTTTAATCCCTTCAGTATGGAAATCTACTTATTACTGAGCTGTAGAATGCAGTAACAATTCCTAAAGTGTTAACACAATTATTTATACATTTCTGATCATCTTTCATTTAAATATTTATAAAATACATACTTCCCAGTATGTACCTTTTAGAAAACTCGGTTTCTATGTCATTTTCTTAAAATATTCACTTCTCTTAAAAGATACCTAAAAAAACCCTGTTGGATTTTGTTTTAAGTGACACTATAAATGTACAAACAAAACATAATCTTAAACAGAAAATAATATGATTACCATCAGAAGGATTACTGTGGTTTGTTGCTCAGAGAGCAGGAAACACAAGATGATTTTTTCACATACTCAGTCTCAGCTTGCAAAAAACCAAATATATTGAAGTGCCTTGGTCTTAACGTGCATCCTAAAGTCTACATATTGTATAAATTCCTAATCCTGTCAAAATGTAAGTCTGAAGATTAGTAGAATGTATAATAAATGATTCCATGTCATTACACACAAAAATAGTATTGCTAAATCAAGTGTGGCCCTTTATAAATGTAAAAAAGCCCAACTTAAGCAGATTTGTGCTTTATAATTCTACAGCTCTGAGTAGAAAAATAGCAATATTGACTAAAACAGATTCCTCTTTTCTCTGATACAAATCAGTTTGTCTTCACACACATGCAAAAAGACATTGAAATAGATTTCTCTAGCAAATAACTTAATATTTATTGAGATTTCTTGTACATTTAATTATTAATGCCAGCAGTGTTACAGTATTTCTGTGAGGTTGCTATTACTGACCTTGTACCTGTTGGGTTTTTTTCCCCCTCATATTATTTCCTCTACAAGCATGAAGGCATAGCACTTACCGATTATTTTGTGTGACAGAGTCAAAAAGACTTATGGTCACTAGGTCTCTTATTTGGCAGCATTTCAGGGCTTGACTGACTGTCATCCTACAAAATATTGTTTAGTTTGATAATTTTATAGTTACTGCATTTGGTACATTAATGATAAGCATTTACAGAACAACCATTTCTCAATGTTTTAAAATGAACCTCGGAGAAATGTTCAGTGAAGCCAGAAGAAAATATAAACCACATATATAGTATGGATAACCTAGACATGGTAGTACTACCATTACAAGGTGTGGTGATTTTGACTGCTAGGGTAGACTATTACAGACACCTTCCTACAAAAAAGATCTTTTATTTTATTTATCATTTCCCCTTAATGAAATAAAATTATTCAAATAGCATAGAAAAGGCAAATGAAAAACCTGCTCTGTTGTATATTTTATAAAATATATATTACATTACGTTACGTTATGTTACGTTACATTACATTACATTACATTACATTACATTACATTACATTACATTATATTATATTATATTATATTATATTATATTATATTATATTATATTATATTATATTATATTATATTATATATCTGTTGGGAATAATGTATGAACACATGCCTTTTATGGAGTTGTGACACCTTTATATGGCTTAAATGGAGAATAAGTCAGTAGTCATCTTGTTGGTGAAAAAATTGGTTATAGACAGTCTTTTTCCTCCCACACCTTTTAAATAACCCAGCCAACCAGAGAACTCAGAGTGACTGAAGTCAGTAGACAACTGCAAGATGCAGTGTTACTGAGCTTAGTGGTAGAACTCTCACTGACTTCAATAGAGGCAAATTTCTCCCCAACATTTTCAAAGGTGCCTGGAGGGTGTGCATCACCAACATAAGGGATTTTAAGGAGATAGCTCACATTGATTGAAAATCATATTTTTCAGACATGTCTTATCCAGACACTGAGATGTAAAAATAGCACTTATAACAAGCATTAAAATAGGGCAGCTCCCATTCCTTAATGATGAAAATAGCTCTCATCTACCTCTTGTGATCAACTGCCACATTGTACTGGTTTTGCACATTCTTGAGTGTACTGATCCAGATTCTGAAGGTCTAACATGCACAGCAAGCCTCCAGTCACTGGGGACAGCAGGAGCTCTGCTGGAGTCAAGCCTGCAGGACTAGACATAGAACCTTCTCTTAGGCTCATTATTTCTTTCACTTGAAGAACTAAAAATGACAGAAAGAACTAACTATAATTTATAGAAGGAAATTAAATGTCCTGATAATCTAAGTCTTGGACTGAATCGGGAGCATATCTAGCACTGACCATCTTGGACAGGTACTATTAACACATTTATTGGGCAGGACTGTGTGGATCTAACACACAGAGGCACCAGGAGAGGAAGTACTGAAGACTGAATTTAAAAGCACAATATTGTAATCTCTGTCATTACTTTCTCTCTTTTTAAGTTCACTAGGAGTAAACCTGAGAGAGTCAGGGGTCTCCCTCTGTGCATGCCAAGGAGCTTCTTCCTAATGCTAGTTGTTTGGGGAAGAAAACTATCTGCCTTTCATCTGCTGTCTGGGAACAGAAGCACCAACCAGCCCAATTACCTCTCTCACACACTCCTCTCCAAAGATCCCCAGACCCTCCATGCACAGGACAGTATGACTCCAGTCATTCAGTGGACAGAAGAGATTGAATCCCTACCTTGTAGAGATCCATTTTCAGCCCTTCTTCCACACTGCTGCTGGACCTGAGAGTGTTGAGAGGCAGTGAGTGTTCAACCCTGCCTCCTGCAGTGCAGAGGGAGCCAAAGCGTAGGGTGTAGGACTGGGATGGCAGGTACAGGCAACACAATACAGCTCCATAATTTGTTGCTCCCCGGAATTCCTTGTGTTTCAAGTTCCAGTGTGGCTGTGGGGGCTGTATGGTGTTTATGAGCAGGTGTTCTGCAAGAAAAGAAAGACACCTGTATCAACCCATACTTTGGGTCAACTTGAGACAGTTCATTCTTTTTGTACCTTCAGAGAACAATCTTGTCAGGGGCTTAAATGACCTTATGAGAGGGATCCCTATCTTATAGGAAATATATCACCTGTGCTTTATCAGGGGAATAGGCAGGAGAATCCCCAGTGTCCCAGTTTCTGTTCCTTTAAGGAAGCCAGCCTCTTTGGAAAAGGATCCAATGGCATGCTGAGGTCTATGCTAAATCAGGGCATGTTTTTTCCCCCGTACTATTTCTTTGAAAAATAGCAGCCAACCCAAAATCTTATATGGGGGAAAAAATCTGAATGAATATTCAGTTTGGGTAAGGGTAATAATAAAATATTTTTTGTTTTAGTATTCTAGGAACCAAAAATTCCAGTGTTGGAAAGCTTTTAAAAAACAAATTTTCACGTAGATGCTTTAAAATGAAACTTAAAAAAACCAAAAGCAGCTGAAAATAGAAGAAAACACTAGAACCATATCAGAAATAACTGTTCTACATAATCTAAACAGAAAATTTCTTTGCCTGGATAAAACTTCTTGTCCATTCCTTCAGTATTATAGGGAGCTTTTTTCAGAATAGAAACCAGACAATCTTGAAATACCACTGACTGTTCAAAGCAAGTCCTTACATGCCTCTTACAGTAGGACCAGTGCCCTTGACCCTGTATTTACCAGCATAGGATTCGGGGCTTTAATATGAGAATACATGTATATAATAAGAAAAGAAACCAGTTAAATTATTAAAAGGTGACGAATTGTTTCTCTTTATTCAATCTGAGTGTCTTCATTAATGACCACTGAAGCTGACAAATATATTCCCACTTTGGGTAAATTTTAGATATGACTGAATATTTTTCTTTTGTTATAGGAAATGCTGGCATGTCTAGTCCCTCTGATGAGCAGAGTGTAATAAGCAACAAACACTAGGAAAATACTTCCTCTCTGTTAGAAAAAGGTGACAGTTTTCAAATAGATGATACATGATTTAGGTTTGTTGGTGAGTTATGTACACTGGGTTTCACTTTAAATCTATCACTGAATACACATTTATCATGGTAACAAAAGATCATCACTTAATTGAGCTGCTAATATTCCCTGTCAGGATATATAAGGGTAAATATACATTTTTAAAAAATCCCACCTCAATGCATCTTTAAGTGTATTGTATTCATTACAATATTCATTAAATAAGGGAATGAATAGCAATTAGAGAAAGCATGATACATGAAGAAGGAGATACAGCACAGAACAATGATCTGGGGAATATCCCTGATATGGTGATTGTTTTTTCCAGCATGCTCTTTAGTGTTGCCTTTACCCCAGAAAAGCTTTCAGATCCCAGCTATTTCTATATTGATGAGTATGGGGAAGAGAACAAACTCTAGCTGTGAATGTTCGATCAATCTTTATATAGGTAAAATTGCCACTCTCCAGCTGATTTATGTAATGATTTTAGTTTGTGCCAGGAAAGCCATAACAGAAATCCACTCCTGTGCAATTAATTGTTTAAATCAAATACACATCCTTGCTGCACAGGATGCTTATGTCTCAATTTTGTAGGAGACAAGACTATATATTTTGAATAAATGATGGAGAAACTGGTTGAAGTTTACTTTCTGCTATCCAGGGGCCAGAGTTGCTTCTTGCCTTCTTCAAATGTAGTCTATTTAATCTCCTGTAGTGTAGGAAATTATGTTCAAAATCTCTGTGATCCTCTCTCCCTAGTAAGTTATGCAAGTAGTGACAAGTATACACTGTAAGTCTTGAGATTTTATCTTTAATGTGTGGCTACAGACTGGTTGATCAAGAGAGCCTGGTAGAAAAACATTATTTTCAGGTGTGAAAAACCGCCACCTTTATCAAATAATTTCTCTCGCATCTCTCCCAAGGCATTGTACCCTATTTAAACTTGGGAGGTTAAGTTTGTAGCATTCATTATGACTGAAAATTTAGTTCACACAATCATGATGTTCCCTTTATTAAGTGTTACTGTTAAACAATATTAAAATAATGTGGTTGGCCTTTTGAAAGCTTCACAAGATATTTATTTCTTTGTCTTGTCTCTTAATTGCATCTGCTTTTTAAGATTTTGATATGCAAGCTAATGTTGCTGCTATATGCCTCGTTTGCCTCATATTATCTGATTTATCTATGCATATCTTACAATTTACAGCTCTGCCTGGTGTGTATAATTGAAATGCTTATGGGTAATGTAAATCTCTTTTGACGGAGCTGTGTCTTGAAGTTTTGGTTGGTAGGTTTTCTTGAACCTCAAAACAAATCAGAAATAAATTCTGGCAGATAGCCTGGCAGTTTTACTGTACTTAGAAAAACACATTCTGCAAGAATATTCACTCATGCCATTACATGAATTATTAGATAGAATAACAACAAGTTTCAGAATCCATACCAAGAGTTATTCCTGTATCCAGATACCCCTACTAAAAATGTCTCCCTCACCCACTAGTCCTCTCCCAATCTGATTCATTTTATTTAATACCTTCAGCTCCCATTCATCACTACCCCCTGACAATTAGTTTCCAGCCTTCAGTAGAACTGTTCTTTTGTTATTAATTTGCAATATCCACTGTCATGACCTGTAAAACTCTGGACAGGGTATTGATCTAACCATGCTTTGTGCAAGCACTGGGTCTATGTTATAGTTTTGCCTCCAGGGTTCCAACAGGTCCAGAGTCCTGAAGGGGTCCTTCAGCTAAACTTTGAGGAAACTCCTCATTCAATCCCAAGTGCAGGACTCTTGATGCACATAGTATATGTGTGTAATATGGAATGATGTTCTACTACCCATTGCCACAGAGTGGGCAGCACTTCAGGAGGTTTGTAAGGTGTCAGGATTTTGACTAGAGGAAGGCAGGTTCCCATGCATCCATGCAATCTCGCTAACCAGCAAAACTGATTGGTACACAAAGAAATTTGTCTCAGCATCTGTCCAAATTGGGATAACTGAATGTGTGCTCAGAAATGTTGTTCCATCCTCTTGCTAGGGGTGAGTTAGCTCTGTATTGCCTCTCAATGTTGGCTGCAGCTACGGGGACCAGTGCAGTCCTGAATTATCATCAGACAGACATTTGTTACTTGTGCAAGATCACTTACTTGGATTGAAAATCTTCCCAAAACACCATGTTCATCGCTCAAATTGTGTTGTTCTCTCCAACCAGCCAGGAAATAAGCTGGGCAGCAGTCCAAGCATGCACCATAACTCTGCTTTTGGGCCATAGCTTCTACATTTAGAAGGCAGTCGGTTAATCATTATTCCTTTTCTCTCTGCATGCAGGTCCTTTTCAAGGCTCACATGCTCTGAGGCCCTGACATCAGTAAGAGCTGCGCTTCTGGGGATCAAGCCACAGACTCTTTACAACAGACTAATCAAAACGAAAAAACCCAAACCTGTAGGATGTGAGAATCAGATCTTTCTATGGAAAAAGAGGAGGCCTCTAACATTGACTTCTCCACTCCATTGGCCACAAAGCATATTCTGGATAGGGAAATGGAGATGTTGCTGAATTCTTTTAATAGAAGTGGGAGCATCAAAAGGCACTTTTTTTTTTTTTTTTTTTTTTTTTTTTTTGAGGATTATCAAGTGCTTAGGGGAGAAGCAGACAGTCAGCAACATCAAAACCTGATGCAATTCTCCTGAAAGGCACTCTGATGTACTGGAAATGCCACATCTCCACTCCTGGGACCCAGTGCAATTATCTGGGGAAAACAGAGTGATTACCTAACTATTGACTTCCCATAGGTCTAGGTCAATGTGGCCTGATGGTTTTCAGCAAAAGGCTCCCCGTAGTCTTTAAAAATGGACAAATTATAGAGCTGTTTGTTGTGGCTTGTGAGCCAGGAGGGTGTGGGACATCAGCTGCCATGGAAGGAAGGTGATGTTACAGGGAGTGGAAATAGACTCTCCTTTGCTTGCAGGACTTCTCTGCTGAGCTATGACAGCTATGGCAAAAACACTTACTGCCATCAAGAGGCAGCTATGAGAGAAGAATATGAAATATGCTGTTTCTCATCCAGGGAACATCCAGTGTTTCCCAATGACCAATTTATTATTTTCACTCTGTCCAGCACTATGGAAAGGTGCATCAGGGATCTGCTTTTCTCTGCTCTGAATAACTTAAGTCAGACTGCAACATGTGAAATAATTGAGCTGACCAGAATTTACAGCTCTAGGTGGAGTTTCTTCTTTCTGTTGGGTTTGTGAGTCATGACAAGAGCATGATGCAAAATGTACATGCTCAATTCTTTATCATTTTTCATTTTCATGCTCTTTTATGACTCAGATCAGCTCTAACATGGTCCAGCTCTCTTAGGCAAGAGTTTCTACAATGATTAGGTATCATCTTTAAAAATTAGAGCAACAGACAGATCATGTGAGCCATGCTCTTTCATTTTTTACTCTGATCTTCACATAGTAAGTCCCGCATGACTTTCAGAGAGGCCTGTCTTGTTTAATGTGGACTTTGTTGGGCTGTAATTTATTTTACTTAATTATTTATGGCTACATTATGTATATTAGCTGCACTTGTCTAAATAACAAGGGTTGCAATGGAAGACTGCCTGTTCAGCTGATTAATTCCTGTTACTTTCTGCATTTCTTAAGGTGATTTTGTGATGAGTTTAGATTGCTGTTTATTGTTCCTGGGCTTGTGTCTAGCAAGAGCACTCTGAGACATCCCAGAGTTAGAATAGGCACCAGCAGAACTTAAATGGACACGTAAGATTGGATCTGTTTCGCACTTACAGATTATTTCAGAAGGATAGGGAAATGCTTGAGAACTGAATGAATAAAAGATCACTCCAGGCTTTTCTTTTTTTTTAGTTAAGAGTGCATTTAAATCAAGAGCTCATTTCATTTCTTATAGTTTTGAGACTTTTTGATTTTTTTTATTCTCTATTTCGTTCATGAAAATACAAGAGTGTACCACATAATAAATGGAAACTTACCCAGAAAAAAGAAGTAGATTGAAAGATTGGTTTCTGGTCTAACACATTCTTTTGTCTGCTTTTTACTGCTTGCTGACAGTTTGAAGCCATGGCAGGCAGCTAGCAGACCAAGTGCAGATTAACCATTTTAATATTTATTGATTGGAAAATACCCTGAGCACACTTTTAATATGGTTTTCTTGGACATAAGGGCATCAATGGCTCTATAAAATGTAAATAGATTCTTAATTACCTCAAGTGCCCCTTCTGCCCAAGTGGCTCTTTCACGTGAAATACGTCTCACTGGTAACGAGCACAAATATTGCTAATGGACTGTCAAGGGCCATTTTCTTGGGTGCCACACTGGCAATGTGAGGGGTTTGCTGCTTCTTCAGTTCAGGGACGTTCTCAGGTTGGTTTTTTTTCCACAGTAGGGGAGCTCTTCCTAAATGAATACCACCACAGTCTGATTCTGACTGTCCCTATATTTCTTACAATCTGTTTTGGGCTCTCAATAAGAAAGAGACAAAGAGAAAGTTAATAAGAGGAGACAAAAGTACTTTGCAATGTGTTATAGTTTTCAGGGGTTTTTTTTTTCCCAGAGGAAATATTTCCCCAGAAATTCCCTTCATTTTCCTGCTCCCCATTTCTGTCTCAGAAGCAAGTTCTGCTCCTGCTTTTTAGTCTGTCTTAGAAGTATCATCTCACACTTCTCCATGGTTGGAGTTCTTTTGTTCAGTTCTCACACTTCAAGGTGTATGTTATATCTTCAAAACTTCTAGTAGGAGACATCAAACTCTGAGGGAGGAAATTGCTGGATTTGGCCTATGATGGGCATATAACCATGAAAAGAGCTGTAAGGAGTAAGAAATAGAATTTCCAAATTTTTAACCAAATAATGGGAGTCAGCTTATAGGCTGTAGAGTGAAAGATATATAATTTAATCGTCAAAGAAAAGAAAAGGACCACCATGCCTATTTTGAGAGTTGTATATGGAGAGAAATTGGTAAAAAGAAATTGTCTACCCCACACAGCTGCACATTGACTTAGAAGTTGTGTACTGACATTTGAGACTTGTACATGGCTTTCTTGAAAACTTGTGTGAGGGCAGATGATAAAATGCTCTGAAACCTGCTGCTTCTTGAGAGACAGATTCTGGCTTGGCATTGCTGCATTACTGCCTGCAAAAATAAGCCATATATGATTTTAAGTCTTATTGCCTTGGACTAAAGAAAGAATGGATAATTGTAGGCTTGGAATGGGAAGGATGCATCTGACTGAACAGTAATGTCTCTGGGACAGCCTCCAGCTGGGGTATCCAGGACAAGCACAGTTAATGTATTTAAGGTGCAGCTTCAGTTCTCTGAGAGGGATTGTATGATGACTACAATGCAGTCCACTCACCCAGAAAGCTCTTTGTAGCCTTCTCTTTATTTGTAAAGCAGACATACTGTTACTACCAGTAGCTGTGGGAAGATGCAGTCACTAGCTCTGAAAACTGCAACTGGTGCAACCACGAGTAGGATGGAGATGTCAATGGGTAAGTGAAAACTATGCATGCCTCTGCCAAGGGCTGGAGAGGAGCTGAAATTTTGAAGGTGCCTGGGCCTCGTCCACTGCTTCTGACACACCTTAATGTCCTCTGTGCACTACATGCTTTATCAGAACCACGCAGCTTTTAATAAAACAGTGCCCATTTCTCCATTTTTATTCCTTGCTCAAAAATCAAACAGCTGTATGGAAAGTGGGCAAAGAGGGATAAATTAATATATGAGAGTGATTTGGTCAAGACTTTCTAAGCAGTTCTGATGTTTTCTCTCATCTTCAAGAAGTGGATTATCATGGGAAAAATCACTATATTTTATCATAGTCTTACAATGACCCTTTTAACAGTGAGGATTATGTCACCCTGTAGATTATGTTAGCCTAGACAGTAACTTTGGGCTCTCTTGTTGTGGTTGCTTTTTTCTGTGGCAGAGATGCTGTGGTTTGTAGCTGTGCAGAACTTCTCCTGGGGTTTCTTGGATGTGACCAGGTCATGGTGCTGCAGCCATGGCACTGAATGTCCATAGATGACTGTAAGCGCAGAAAAAATTGAAGGCAAAGAAAAAAGATGCAAGGAAGAAAAACCAGGAAAAACTGGGGCAGAAAGGCAACTGATCTAGAGAACTTGCTGAGTTCCTTTGGAGGAGAGAGCATCCAGTGGTGGAGAGCATAAAGTATTACAGAGAGAAAGTATATTTACTCCTTTTGTTCCTGTCTTATAATCAGATATGTATCTCATTTAATCTTCCCTCTTCCCCTCTCCGCAGATATATAAACTTGGTAGTAGGAAGTTCATCATGCTTCACAAAATTAGCACATCTGTAATTTATATGCCTTTTAACTTCTAGTTACATTTCATAATAGAAGAGTTGAGGTTCCCAGCAAATCATTTATGGTACCAGAAAGCTGTGGGAGAAGATTGCTTACTTCCTAATTCAGTGTGACCCAAAGAAGTGAGAGAAATAACTCAGGGCTAAGTTGTTTCCTCTGGAGTGTTTTATACTGGAGTGGCCCACAGCAATAAGTGCTTAAGTGGCATAAGGGAATAGAGGAAGAGTATATAACCAGAGATGATATCTTTTCTAATAGCGTTTTTAAGAATTAAAGAATATGACTTAGAAAATAGGATAACTGAAGCACAATGAGCTAGAAAAGGAGCTTTTTCATTAGGGGACAGACTAATGAAAGACTAAAGTTCTCAGTCACGAGTTTTACTTAGGAATGACTGGTTTTTTTCTCAAACCAGCCTCTTCCATGCTTCCCATAAGCTCAGAAACAGTCCCTTTGTAATGTTTGATGTGGCTATATAGTACTCTGAGTTTTGGGTTTTTTTGAATAAGGTAGTAGAGTATGTAGTGAACATCTAGCAAAACCACACAGGGCAATTATCTCCCCTTAGATTATGAATCTTGAGAAAGCATAAAGCAGTTCTTCAAGGCTCTGTGTATCTGGTGGTATCATGTAAAATACCTGGAGGAACATTCGTGTTGTTACACAAATTCATTTTCCTAAACATAGAGAAATTTCTCTAACAATTTTGGAAATGTGCATTAACACGTAGAATCATTGTTGTAGGAACACTTGATCTGTTGATTTTACTTCCATGGTGGACTCTTTACAGTCTGTATCATTTCCACTCCACTTCACTGATGGTGGAAAAGCTTTTTTCATGGTTTATTTAGCAGAAAGTCATTTTGATTAGCACGATGAGTAATACTTTACAGCTGTTTGCAATTACTGCATCTGTTCTATCAGTGGATTCAAATATTGGAGGCTATATTGACAGAAATGTGAAATGCAATAGAAATGGGTACAAGAGGGGACACGCGGACACACATGCACACTTCATGGGTCTAGTCATGTAAAGAGAAATCAAACAGCATGTTAGTCTCAAATCTGTGCCACAAACTCAAAGCTGGATTTAATACATTTGAAAAGCAGAATTTCTTGTTTGCACAGGTAGAGGTTTAGTAGATGTTTTATCTCAGAAAGGTTGCTCTAAAAGCTGTGTACGTATTCTGCTCTGCTAAAATACAGAAAAAGTTTTGTCCTTCTCTCCAAGACACATCAAGACTGGAGCCCACACAGGTGGAAAAAGCAAAACAAAGTCTCTGAGAACATCTGGAGACTATGTAAAGTCCATAAACACAAAACTGCCTGCAATCTTCAAATAAGGGAAAATATTTTAATGCTCCTGATTTTACTCTTCCAAATACATGGCTCTCTTCTGTGTCCTATCATCTAATGAAGAGCTTGGTGTGTTTCAGAACATCTGGTAAATTCTTGTCTTATACTTTCCCAAGTAAATCACTTTGTCATTCCATTTTCCACATTGGTGGGAATTCCACACACAAAAGAAGCAAGGAGGTACTATGTAAGCTAGATGAAATAAAATCTCTATCAAGGTCTACCACACTGGGGTGTGTCCTTCATTTACTTGAAAAGGGGAAATGTTTTTATGTCTGAGCCATGCTATGATTACAAATAAGCTCAGAAATTATTACAGAAAAAAAAAATAATGGTGGACTGATACTCCCACTTCACTGTTTTCTCATGGGAAGCGTAACTTTTCTTACCTGACTTCAATGTTTGTATTTCTTTACATTCCACAAGTTACTTTTAAAAAGGTAACATTTAGGTCCAAGACTCTTCAACAATTCTTTGCAAGCAAATTTGCAGAGAGTACTACAGTCACACCCAGAGGTCATAGTCAAGAGCTCCAAGTGCCAATGGACATCAGTGACAAGTGGTGTCCCTCGGGAGTCAGCACTGGGACCAGTGTTATTTAATATCTTCACTAATGACATAGACAGTGGGACTGAGTGTACCCTGGAGGAATTCACACATGACATGAAGGTGAGTGGTGCTGGTGACACACCTGAAGGATGGGATGACATCTAGAAGGACCTGGACAAGCTTGGGAGATAGGTCCATGGGAATCCCACATGGTTTAACAAGAGCAACTGCAAGGCTCTGCTCCAGCCCCTGGTGACAGCACAGGCTGGGGATGGACAGAAACAGCAGCCCTGCTGAGGAGGACTCAAGGATGCTGGTGGATGACAGGCTGGACCAAGCCATGTGCCCTGGCAGCCCAGAAACCACTCATGTCCTGGGCTGCATCCAGAGCACAGTGGGCAGCAGAGGAGGCAGGGATTCTGCCCCTCTGCTCTGGTGAGACCCCACCTGGAGCACCACATGTAGGTCTGGGGTCCCCAGCACAGGGAGGACATCAACCTGTTAGAGTGAGTCCAGAGGAACCCACCGAGATGGTTAAAAGGCCAGAGCACCTCTCCTACAAGGAAAGGCTGAGAGAATTGGGATTTTTCAGCCTGGAAAAGAGGTGGCTTTGGGGTGACCAATTCCGTCCTTCCAGTACCTGAAGGAGGCCTACAGGAAAGATGAAGAGGGACTTTTTGCAAGAGCGTGTAGTGACAGGACCAGGAGGAATGGTTTCAAACTGGGAGTAGGTTTATATCAGATACTTGGCAGAGTCACCTGTGATTTCAGGAACACTATCTTTGCCTGACTGGATTTGTTGGTTACTACTTTAAGCAAAAATAAGGCAGTGCTAGGTATTCTGGTGGGTTTTTATTGAGATATGTAAGAGCCATGAGATGACAGAGGATGAAGAATATGAAGTTTGCCACTGGTAGTCTGTGGAGAGTGCCCTGGGTATGGCTGAGGTGCTTTTGCCCTGAGAGGCACTGGTCATGTGCAGCTCCCTCTCAGGTCAGTTGCCATCCCAAACTGTCTTCCTCCTTCTCCGGATTTCCAGCACACTCTCTCTCACCAAATACTATTTGGGTATATAAATGATGAATTTATTTCCTTTAGAGACCCTGGGGGAAAAAAATAAAAAAGGTGGTTAAGAAAGTTTTGATTCCCCACTAAAATTGTGTTGAGATGGCTTTTCTATATTATTAAGCACATATACTGCCTCCATCCTTGGATATGGTAATACTATTTTTGTCTCAGTGTTGCCTTTAGGAAGATTGATGTTGTTTACAGTGCTTTCTATGGGTTTGCATTGTATCAAAGTCTTGATATTCATCAGTAAAATTTATGTGATGTATTATCTTGTCCATTTCTTTAGGTTAGATAGAAATGAACCAGACAGATTTTGATGTCTCTCTATATATAAGACATCTTAATGTCATCTTTCTTTCCCCCACTACAGACTACTGAAATTAAGTACATTCTTACAGCAGGTATTAACACCAATCTGTGTAAGTGATCTTACTGAAATTTGCTCTTTCTCATTTATAGGCACAACTGTCTTTCTAGAATACTCTTCCCACATCTTAAGCATCAGCTACAGCCTATAAAGGAACAAACCTCTATTGCTTACAAAGAGGAAAATATTTGTGATTGGTCACTGTAGTTCTCCCAAATACTTTGTGAAATTATTAATGTGTCAGGACTTTGTGTCAGTGTCTCATTACATATTGACAAAGGGTGGAGGAAACTTGTTCTCATCACAGAATGAGGCCCAAAGCAACCTGAAGGGATGAACAAAACCAAACCACCTTACTTCCTCCCAAAACAGGATGAACTCTGCTTATTTTATTCCAGCCTTTATTATATAGCTGCAATTTACTGAGTATTTTGAAAGCCACAAAAATGAGAGTAGACAAAAATATTTGATGATTCACATTTATCAAATGAAATAGAAGTAATGTCTGGGAGAAGCAGGCTTACTAATTAACAGAACTTAGAAGAAAGGACTAAAAATATACTGTAATGTGGCAAACTATTTTGGTACTCTGAAAATAAAAATCCCTTGCAGAACAAGAGATCCCTATGGCTGCAATATTTAGATTCAGGCGCATTCACAGTCACAAGTAGCAGCACCTGTGCTGCACTGCTAAAGAGTCTTTTCCAGTTCAGCTTGATGGGCGTGTTGATGGAAGTTCACAAACAAAACATCATTCATTTTGCCAGTGATGGAGATTTTAACACTTGTTTGAAATAATAGATAATCAGGCAAAAGACAGTTAAAGTATTGCTGCACAGTATTTCATTTGACTAAAACTAAAAGCTGTTTATAAACTCTGAGAACCATGTTTAAAGTACGATGAAAAAACATTGTTTTAATGAATTTTAGAGCAACTATAAAAATTGGGGGTTTTACTCATACTACACTATTTTCTATTCTCCACCAAAAAAAAATAATCAACAAAAAACATTTTCTTTCATGCCCCTCAATGTGCTGTTTACATCTACTCCTACTCCTTCTTTCTTACTGATTTGTGACAGCAAGGGGATCTGAGTGCCCTTCATCCCCTGCCTCATGTTGTGCCACAGATCTCCCTGCTTAGAAGCAAACCTCTTGTTGGAGCACCATCCAGGACATTTATCTGTGCAGCCTCCATCCAGCATTTTAGCTGCCACTGCAGTGCCAGGGCCAAACTGGAGGAGGCCAGAGATGGTCCCCAGGAAGGTGCAGTTGTTTCCTTCTTCAGAGAGGAGATGGGATGTTAAAACTCTGAGCTCAGTCTGGGCTAAGGGTGCCCTTAGGGTTCAGCAGGGATGCCAGGGCTGTCCCACCAAAGTGGAGCACATTAGAAGGGCTCCTTGCAACATGTATGGCTTGCTGAGCTTGGAGGAGTTCCACATTTCGCTTATACCAAGACACCAAGATGTGTCACCAGTACAATTTCTACTGGTGACAACTACTACTGTTGCAAGTACTCAGCAAACTGCCTCTGTGCTTTTGGCTGCCCTAACAACTTCAGCTGCGTGGCCCAGCTGTGGAGAGCAAGAGGGAGTGACCTCTGTGTTCCCAGACAAATGGCAGTGCAGAGATTTGCAAATGTGCAGTGGCCTTCAGCAGCAATCAAAAGGAGCTGGGGACTGCCCAGGTGGCAGAGCAAAGGTGCAGCACAGAGTCTTGCTCTCAAGCACAGTGGAGAACCCCTTAGTGTCATATATTACTGAGTGAACATAAATGGATTTAGGAAAGTCAAAACGTGAGGGGACCTAAGCTGCACTCAACACACCTCCTTTCCAAATTCAGCATTGCAGCTGAAGGCTGAGGCTCTGTTAGGAAGTGGCCAGGAAGGGTCTCACACTTGCCCTATGTAGGTGCAGGCATAGGGTGGGAACATGGGAACAGACCTTTTGCAAGACAAAATTTCCCCACCCTAGATTAAGAGGTAACATCTCATGTTTCATCTACATTTTCTCCCACTGCTTTCTGCTTTGATTTTTATTTTCTTTCCTGCTGCTTGTGTAGATATGGATGTCTGTGAAATAATATTCCAGCCAGGCTGGGGAGCTGTAAATGTTGGCTAATTATTTCATAGGTTGTGGTCCAAGAATAACAAAATTTTATCAGTGTTAGGGTATTTGACTTCTACCATTTTGGGGATAGTGAATTAATAGCTATCCTACACATTATTTTGTACCATCTTCAACAGCTAAAAAGGTACATATTTTCACCAGAATCATGATAGTAGATTCTGATTAAAATGGAAACACATCAGGAATCATCAGATTTTGTTGCATAAATATTAAATAGGGTTTTCTTAAAAATAACCAAACCAGTCACATCTTAAGTGCTTAAAATGGGACATTTCAAAGTGCTGAGCATTGATTAAAAAAAGAAAGGGGAAAACATTTTTACACTGAGAAGTGGATTGTGTGCCCTCTCCAACATTAATTTTCAATTTTAAATGCAAGGCAGATTAATGTTTATTTATGAGTGGGGTCTGCCTATATCATGCAACTTCTTTGTGCAGTTCAGAGATAATTATTGTAATTCAATATTTTCCATTCTGTCACACATTCATTCTTTACATTTTTTGGTTTATTTTTCCTTACCAGTACATAAATGAACATTTCTGAGCTGCACCCCACAGGGGACATACAATTTCAAAAAGGGCAGAGACAAATGATAAAAATGGAGTTTCAGCCTTTACAAATGAGAATGTTTGTCCATTTAATAATAATAATAATAAAAAAGACACCCAACTCAAAAATATTTTCAGAAAATTGAAGTCCCAACAATACTTTGCAGGACCTATAGGGCACTGAAGGGCTATTCTATGACCAGCAACAAAAGTGATGGCCCAAGAATCAAGCTGCCACTTGATAGCTGCACACAGACAAAGGGCCAGTGCAAGCCTTAGGTTTCTTTGATCTGCTTCTTTACAATTAAAGAAATCATTGTTTAATGGTAAAAAAATTATGAACTCAAATAAAACAGACAAAAGGGTAAAAGAGAACAACGATGGAAAAAGAAAGGCTAGAAAAAGGAGGGAAGGTCACTGTCACTAGAAATATGTATGGAGAAATAAAGACATCTCTGCTGTCCCACTTACCCATTTGTATGTCTCCCCTCTCTTTGCACAGCAAACATACCTGAAGAATGGTTCCCTAACTTTGATTTCTATTCCCTCCTCGTTCTTGGCATAGCCCTGGGTGGCCATGCCATACTGTACCTGTTTCCAGCAATTAAAACAGCATTGCCTTGAACAGGATTTGTTAGCTCAGAACATGAGATAGAATTATGAGTGGAAGAAATGCATCACTTTTGTTTCTCCTGGTGTCTTCACTGTTGCTCCTTGTTGTATTTCTGTTCCTAGTGGCATGAAAGACACTCCCAGCCTCAGTGATCTCACTGACAGACTGCAGTGGTTTTCCCACTGCTGGGGAGTTTTTCAAACAGTGGCCCTCCAGTCACAGTCCTACTTCAAGAAGCTGCAAAATGCTCACTCTCATCAAACTCTAGAGGCAGAGTCAACCCGGGAGGCCCAGTGATTTCTGGAGCTTTACTGTGTCGTGTGAATCACTGGAGTGGGTTTGCTGGCCAGCAACTTCTGCTGTTGTTTCTAGGGAGAGCTGTAAAGGCATCAGAGCTTGGGTGAGAATCATGGCATGAGCCTTAAGGCCAAACCTGCAGCAAAGTGCTGCAAATTCACCCCCAGAAAATGGGGCACCTCTGGCTTTGCAGCAGAGCACAGACTCTGCACAAGTCCATACTCTGGTCACGTCAGGGTGTCTGTGGGAGCAAGCTGATGGGTTTGTAAATAGAGGTGTCTCTGTGGGAACTGCTAGAAACTTTTGTCTCATGTCCAGTTCTACAACTTTGGACTTCACGCAAATACGTTTTTTAAGATGGTAGAAAAGTCCTATCCAGAACTATTTCTTGCCCACAAAACCAAAGGTGAGAATGTATTTTCCTGTCCCTCACCACTTCCCATCTCTCACCAGATTTTTCCATCAGTCTTCTAGTAGATCTCCTTTCTCTCATTGTGGCCTTCACAGCTGGATCCTTTACAGTCCATCACCCACAAAGTGCCCTTCCCTCCATCAGTCTCAGCGTGGTCTTCTCCTTTGCTACAATTCATCTGACCTCGACTTATTAATGTAAAATTAAAAAAGACATAACTTGCATTACATACTGACAGAAAGTAGATTCTATTAAAACAACACAAAGTTGGAAAAAATATGGAAACAAAGAAAATAATTCAAATGAGTTGCTTAAAAGGTTTGTGAAAGTGTGAAAAGATTTACTTTGGTTGTCCAATATTTGTCATTCATTTAATCAATTAATTTACTTCTCACAGCCAAAACACTGCCATTAAAAAGGCTTACTCAGATGCTTTACTCTGTTCATATTGATTCATTTTCAGTGAAAATATCAATATCCTTGTATAGATCTAGACCTTAAAGTTACTTAATTATTGATTGAGAAACAGTTGCTCAGACTGAGGAGGCAGATTTCTGCTGTGTTCAACGATAATAAGAAACCAAGTTTTGCATGAACAGACATTGTGTAGAACCATCCTTGCTCACCGTATTACTTGTCAGAGGGGAGCAGAAGTCTATCAAAATGACTTTTCTGTGACCTAGTGTGGTCAGCACTTCCCATTTCGTTCATCAACTATTGAAAACTAAATTAGAGAACTGAGTACCTTTTTCAGTAATTGTTTCTTACCGTCACTCTGAAGACAGAATGAACTTTTCTGATGAAAACCGCAATGGTAAATAAAACATTCAAATCATGTTGCTTCTCTGGCATCTTCTGAGCATAGTTTTGAAGCATGAGGACTGTAATACGTTGAGATATAATTCATTTAAACATTTGGTGGTTTTGGTGGTCTGTGGTTTCTGCTGAAACATCTGGTAGTAAATCTTTATAATCAGGAACTGGAAATTAACAAGTTTGGAATTTCATGCCAGATTCTATAGGTAATTTATTGGTTTGTAGGCAATCTTAACATTCTGAAATTTTGCAGAGAAGAAAAAAATAGGGGTGGGGGCAAGACGTTTCTGTTGCCCATTATTTTAACTGAGGAGCATGAAGCTGGTCTGTAAGATTTCCTTGGGGTAACGGGGAAAGGTTTCATTCCTGCTGTGAATGAAAATGAAGTTGTTCTGTAGAGATTCTGAACAAAGACATAGCAGAATAACTTAGATATAACCTAAGTCACCCAGTCCTCTGTAGGACACTTGCTAAATGCTGGACTATTGCACTGCACAGCCATGGGCTAAATGAGGAGTTGCAGACACTGTGTGTGACAGCCAAAGCTGGCTCAAAGCTCCTCAGCAAGGCTGGCAAACTTGAATGTTGTCACCCCAAGACTGAGGGTGTGGGACAAGGGGGCAGCCCAGCCCTGCATCCTATAGGTGATGGAGGGCAAAGGAGCAGAGCTGGCTTCTGTCCTCCAGGAGTATCTCCAATACAATATAGTGGAGTTGTTTGGTGGCAGCAGCAGCACAATCCTGTGTATCCAAATACCTGCTGTAGGGTAGTCCAGGTACTGGCAAGGATCAATGACCATGGGTTTGCAAGTGTGGTGCCACAGGTGTTTGTCATTTCTGTCCATGCCAGGAGGTGACCCTGAGGCCAAAGCCTTAGAAATACAGAGACAATCATCCTATATCAATCATGCCTTAAACTCTGACCTGGCCAAGAGCAGATGATTCAAAGGAGGTGAGAGATCATAGCATGAACAATAAAGAAGAGTCTGCCCATTGTGATTGGAGTGGGAAATAACAATCTTTAATTTGCAGATATTAAGCCATAGCATGATGTGGGTTGGAATAGACCTTAAAGATCAACTAGTTCCAAACCCCCTGCTCCAGTAGATCAAGTTACTCAGGGGCCCATCAGCTGTCAGCTGTGGAATGGTTTCAATGTCAAAAACCCCCAGTTCTGGTTTTGTTTAATTAAAAAAAAAATAAAAATTAAGCAGTATATGAAAGACCACAGTTGACTGACTCAAAATGCACAGACATGCTTATTGGTAATAATGCCACACTTGCAAAATGCTGTATGTGACATAAACCAGACTTTGCAGTCTGTCTGTGAAGGTATTGTTTTCAGTAGTTCTCGAGGTGAGACAGACTACTTTGAAAGTGCTGGAAGTTCTGCAAGACTTCACGGCATCCAGGATGAGCAGCAATGAAACATTGGTCTGGAATAACTCAGGGAGTTGAACCAGAGATCACTTCTACTGATACTGACAATGCCAAGGTCAGTGTATCTCTCCTGACCCCACGAGTCCCTGGAGAACCCAGCCACTGGTAACTAAAGGCCATATCAGCCTCATATGTTTTTGATCCTCAATTCTGCAAAATGAAACTGGGTAATAAATGGAAGGCCCTTGATCTCATGTAAACAAGAGCAATGTGCAACTGGGTCAAATGAAGTTGTGAGCTGAGGACGTTCCCAGCAGGAAAAAACACCACCATTAGCATGGCTTTTCCCTGGGTGTTTTGCAGTTTTAGAGGTTTGACAATATTGCATTCAGAGGCATGACAACATAAATTTAGGTAAGAAAAATGTAGTTGAATAACATTTCAAATAATTTGTTTGCCCTGCAGCATACATAACTATTATAGATAATAGCATTTCAAAAATAGAAAAATATGAGAATAGATACACTTATTCTGCTTTTGCTTATTTTACAACTTTTTATGAAAAACAGAACATTTAAAATGCGAAACTGCAAAGTTCTGAGGCATCAGATCCACATGACCTGATCTTGCATGAAATTACACTGTTGTTCAACTGTTAGGACACTCAGAAAAAAAATCCCACTATGATAAAGTTATCTGTTTAAAACCAGCATGTGATCAGAGTCAGACCAGGTTACTCTATAATGAAAATCAGCCAAGAAGATGGTAGATCATCTCTTTTCACAGGTAAGGAATCATAATTGTGAGACACAGAGAAGGATCACTTAAGACATGCCCAGTACATAAATATATACATATATATCAGCCTATTTACAGTATACTTTCCTAGCAAATCCTCCATTTCAAATGCCAGAATGAGAAACAGATCTTTAATTTGTGCTTTAATTTGTTTTGGGTTTGTAATGTCAATTTTCTATTGATTTTAATTACATGTCATTGAATTGTGTGTTGCAAATCACTCGCTCTGGCTGCGTGAAGGGCGCAAAACATTCTTTCAGGAGGATTGTACATGATAGTACAATAGTCTACATGACTATTCTCCATATCCACTTCTGCCTGCACATGCCTCTTTTCCCTGTGGAGCTCATACACTGTGTGATGTGGTACTCTGGTCACCCTTTGTTAAGCAAAAACGTTACAAATATGACCTGTACATCGGCATCTACATGGGTTTGAGGCAAATGGAAATATCATTGACAGGGCACACACACAGGAGTTTCTTTTTAATCATGCCAGGGAATAACACTCACTTTAATGAAGAATGTGCACTTTATTTTACCCTATACCATGCATCAAAGAGGAGGCCTCCATGAGCATGTCAAGCACAGGAAGTAATTGGGTTTAGAGCAGTGTGTGGAAACTGCCTCAGCAAAATTGTCTTAGTCTTGATGACTTCTTGCTATTGCTGGGGTCTCTGGAGAGTATATAATTTTTTTTTATTTTTGCATGCAGAGATGAGAAAAAGTGATTGGAGACTTTAAAAAAAGGGACTGTTAATGCCTGTATTCAATGAATTCTCTGTTATTCAGAGCTGGGAGGTAGATCCAAAGCACAAAGACTACTTCCTACATGGGCCCATTTTTTTCATAACACTCTAGGAGAAGCAGACCAGAGATTAATGGAAAATTTTAACTGACTCACATTTTTCAACACTGGCCAACTTGACAGAGATGGCCTGTTTCTGAAAGGAAACCAATTTCTTCATCATTAGCTGAAAAATCACCACAGTGTCTCCTTCTTGTGTAACAGCCATGTACTTTGGTGACTCCATGGGTTACAGGAAAAATAATTTGTTAAGGAAAATCTATGCAGAGAACAATCAGTTCAATTTACTTACTTTTAGTTAGTCTTTATTTTGAAAATTCACAGAAGTTACTAAATTCACATATGGTTCTTTTCCTTTTACTAGCAGCATGTTGGTGATCCTGTGTCTTTGTTGGCCCTGCTCAACAGATGAAGCAGCAATGTCCATATCCAGACATTCTTTCAGCAGTAATACAGAAGTGAGAAAGCCCTGCACAAACCACTACATTCGGCTAAAATCCTTCAGCAAGATGAATATTTTAAAAAAATCACAGGTGTCTAAAAGGAGATTTCACATATGATGAGATGGTTATGTTCCATGTACTTGAAAGGCAGTGGCTGCTTGGAAGCAGGATGTTCTTAGGGCCTGATTTACAGATAACCTAGGTATTGAAAATGAGAGCCTATTGATCATCTAACTTTTATGTGACTCCAAATGCTTAGTTGTGTCTACAGGTACCTTGCTTTGCACCTGATAGCATTCTGAGGCTGTGTATAAATTCTGAGCAAAGTAATGCATCTGTGTGTAAGTCTTTAACATGTTTACTATTCATTGCTATGATGAACATGTTTCAGCTAACATGATGGGGTTTTGCCTCAGATATCCTTGATGTTGTTTTGGACATTTTAAAGCTCACTGTTAAATCTTAAAAGCCAAAAAACCGAACTGAGTGAAACTGCACAGCTCTCTGACTTCAGGAGAGAGAGCCTGATTTACACCAGCTGAGAATCTGATTGTTGCTTTTGAGCTATCGTAATTGCTTAAGTGAAACAGACAAAGTAATTGGTGCAAACTAATACAACTGATGGAAAAAGATTCAGTGTTTGTCAATACCAACTATGCTATGGAGAACCTGATCAATGAATTAGTCTATCAATTAATTAGCCTAGGCAGAAAATGACTCCCTGTACTGTTAGTCCATGAAAAGATCAATAAAGTCAAATGTCTAGTTTAGTGTTTCTCACGTAATGATTATATTATGAGAAGGAGAATAAAAACAGCATTTATATAATGTTTCAACTACAGTTTTCAAGTGTTCAATTAACAAAAACATACCCAGATAATCTTGTTAGAAAGATTAAAAGCACAGATTTCAGGATTTTAATGCTGTAAAGTTGTTTGTTCTCCTGTCTGTTTAAGCTGCATTTTCAAGGGGCTGATATTCTTATAAAGAAATGATTGAATGGTATAAGGATTCACGTATGCTGAGCAACCATTTTGTCAGTTCTATGTGGGAAATTGTGGCAAGAATGTCTGGCTTTTAAGTCAAATCATTTGTTTTGGCAGGCTAGACTGAACCACCTCTCTGGGATGATTTTGGCAGTTCACAGCTGTTGTTGTGTCATCATCAGAAACACACTGGGCAGAAAACTGAGAACTCAACCTTTTTCTGTTTTAATTGGCTGCAGTCTTATTATGTCTGCTAAGTGTGGCCTGGTCACTCACACTTTGAATTTTGCATATTTATAATTGACTTTACAGCAAAAATAGTCAAATACATCTTCTGTTACAATCTGGTAAAGTCACTAATTATGAAGCCTTTAGAGTCTGGCTGTTTGCCCTGTAGTATGAAAGAGAAGCAGCCATTCTTGCCATCATGCACACACATTTGGTGGCTATGAATTTTAAAAGTATGCTTTGGACTACAGAGAAAAAAAAAGAGTTTTAGATATCTTTGTATAAAATGCAAGAAGGGATAATAATATGGAAACTGAAGTAACTGGCTTTTAGAGTCAGGCTTGTAGGCTGATGAAACAGATTTTGTGAAGGGGAACAAAAAAAGTCCAGATTACCTGAAAATAAGATTTTATTGAAAGGAAAAATATGTTGCAGTAATCCTGTGATAATCTGCTGTGATGAATAATAAACATACAGCAAATATCAAAATAAGGCTATCTACAGTCAGTGAATAATTACTGCTTTGAGATGATCTAGGCTTTGGTGAAAATGTAGATTACTTTTAATGTTGGAAATAACCTTTTACCTTTTTCAGTCTGTTTCTAGTCTACAATGCTATCTTTAAAAGCTTAATCTTTTGCAGAAGAATGATGCGTTACTTCATGTTTCATATTCCAGTATCAATTTTTCTATTAAAAATAGATTCCGTTTTAAGTAACTAGTGATGATATGTTCAATATGAGTTAGCTGGATGAAAAATTAATGTTGGCAGTACTCCTGTTTTGCAGGGATTAGCTGAACTAGCCACAGTAAAATTTAAATGTGTCTGCTTTTCCAGTTTCAGCATATTCTGCCTAAAACTTGCATTTTGTGCAGGCTTTAAGGTATCAAAAAATAAAAGAATGCCTCACTTCAGTGTAGGGAATGGTCACTTCCAAGCTGTTGCACAGAGAGTCATAGGAGATATTGTGCCCACCCCACTTTATGTCCTCCAGAATGCCTAATTTTGAAACAGGTTCCCATGCATATTGCCACTGTGCAAATGTGGGGGTGTGTTACCTCTTTTCAGGAGATGCCTGAAGCCTGCAGACCAGCTTCTCAGCAGATGAAGAATTGGTGAAGAGGGAGAAAACATATTTAACCTATTTTTGTATGGACAACTCTCCTGGGACAAAGGAGGTAAAGACAGACAATCCTTTCTTCCAAAATTCACAACATAGTGCTAGTGGCATGTTCCTAAAATACAACATTGTCTCAAGGATTGACTGAGTCAGAATAAGGCAGTTAACTTCTACCTACCTGGCTCATATCCCTGATGAATGTCCCTAAAAGGGTTTTTCCCAATCCACACCCATCAGACCATGCCATGCATTTGCTTACAGTGAATATCTGCAGGTTAAGAAAAACCCTGATGGAGTTACATAGCCTCAATATCCTACAACAGCTCCTATAAGAATATATTACAGCTGGAACTTTTTCTGGAGTGTAAAAGAATTGACCCCTTTGCACAACATTGTCAGCAGGACATTTTTAATGCATACGTGGCAGAGGTCCAGGTTTAGGGATCATTCTTTCATAATACTCCTTGGTGATGGTAACCCATATTTATTGCTGCCAAATCCTTAATTCACAGTGTCAGTAATCCTGATGTGGATTATGTGGGTAAAATTTTAAGTGATATTAAACCCCCTGATGAGGGCACTACATTTTCTCAACAATCGACACATTCTAATGCAGCTACAGATAGACAGAGATACACCTTCATCTATCATTTCTGCAGCTGCTGGGAGGTAACACAAACCTTTACACTGACACTTCTGGAGACACCAACTTGCATGTGGAAGAAGTCTATTTATTAAAAAAAATATATAAGCAATCAGATGAGAGATGGGGGCTTTATGTGTGAATCAGAGTAAGAATCTAACTATATGTGCCTAAAACCAGCCAGGAGGGCAGGCAATCTGGCTGCAATCCCTGATCACCTCCAGCACATGCACACATCTACCTGGCTTTTCAGAAGAAAGGGATACTCCTCATCTGTAAGTAAAGAAGTACCTTGAGAACTCATGCAGCACATTAATAGAAATCTAGTTTTCTGTATTTGTCTTTTGCTTGGGTCTGGGACTTCCACTGCATGAAACAGCAGAATGCTGCTTCACCAGATCTGGGCAATCCCAGAGGTGGTTTAAGTAGCAATGCAAAGGGGTTCAGGTTCTTCAGGCTTTGATATTTAAAGCCAGCCTGTGACAGCTGCAGAGGTGGCAGTTGGGATGGTATATGTGATGCAAACGGTAGAAAACATGGGTCCAACTCCTTTCCTGGTTCAGGAGGACTCACTGGTGTCACTATCATGAGTTTGCACTGGATGGGACAAGGATGACACACTTGGTTCACCAAACCTTTCCAGTCACTCATTCTAGCTAAATATGGAGGACAAATGCCTGGTGCTCTTATACAGTCTGACATAATATTGTTACAATAAGGAACTCAGAAAAAAAAATATGACTCAGCATAGGCAATCCATGGGGTCATTTTATTCTTGGACTCCAGGATCTTTTTGAAAAATATCTGATGGCCTGTAGGGTCCCATGTGGTTTACCCCAGGTGGCACCAAGCCCCATGGACTCTGCAGCCAGGTCACCACCAGCAGTGGATCTCCATGCATTTGTGTCCACATGGAAGATGGCAAGGAGGCAGAGCCAGCTGCTGTGAGTTGTGCCCTGTTGCCTCTGCCTGCCTGTGCCACGTCTGCCCCAGCAGGAGTAGGAGGTGAATGATTCCTTCCAGATCCAATTGGGAGCAAAGAGGACTAGAGCATACCAGTTCATAAGGCTGGCACAGCTTTTCTCCCTAATGTTGAGTAAATCCCAAAAGGCTCTGGATGCCACTAAAAGTTCTAGTGATTGTCAGAGTCATCCCAGTGATCCACATCTGTTGGTTCAGCAAAATGGGGCCTAGAAATGTTGTGAGAATAGGATCTCTCCACAGAGGCCTGTAATTCTGCTTCCAATCTTCTGGGGCAAGAACCAAGGTGAATAAAAATGGGAAATATTCACAGGGGAGACATTTCTCTGTAATCACAGGAGCTTTGCATAGAGTGTTATTTTTAATGTTGAAACTGCAAAACATTTGCCTTACATTTGCCTTGGTTCTGACTGTATTTTTTAGTGAAATATACATCAGATGTTTCATCCACTGTACTTCTTGCAAAAATAACAAGCTCTAAAGCTTGTCCAGTATGGTTCAGGAAACCAAGCCATAACACTCACTGCATTGGACCATGACCATATGTAGATGCAGGGCTGTCTTTTTTATTTTCCATTCCCATGTTCAGACAATGTCACAATGTCTTTGATACAAATGATTTCATTGACTTAATAGTTGATTGTATACCACAGAATTTTGCAATAGCCTCGGAGGTCATGTTTAATGACACTGTTTTGCAGAGCCCAGCCAGTGGCTTCCACATGCACAGCTATCCATGTGCTTTCAACTGTACCATAGCCATAATCCTCCTCTTGCCCTAGATAGCCTGCTAAGTGGGAGAAGCCTCAGGAGGCAGTGTCCACACAACCCCACTGAGGACAGGGATGTTTCAGGCAGGTCAGTGCATACTATCGTATTGCTTTGTGCCACTGGAGCAGGTAGAGTTTTTACATGTTGTTTTTCCACCTTTTTTTCCCACTCCTAGTGCCCAAATAACTCCAGCAGGATCTAACAGCTGCCACAGAAACAATCCTCATAACTTATCTTGATAGACAAAGAGGTAAACCCATTTTGTCCAGAAGCCTACATATTCCAAATCTAATGTCTAATTTACTAAATCAGCCTTGAGTAGTCCATAGACGTGGGAAAAAATAGGTGATTTAAGTGCTGATTTTTCATGTATTTCATGCATTGAACTCTGTCTAGAACTTGATGGTACTCATTGGGGACACACAGAAAGGAAATTTCTATAAGGTGGAGATGTTTGCTTATAACTGGTAAAAAAAATTACCTGGTTAAAACTGTGTTTAGTATCTCATGCAAAAGAGTCTTGAAGAGTCAATTAGACATGCACAAACTAACGAACTGCAAAAAAAGGTTTTCCCTCCATTAAATGCCTCTCCGTAATCATCAATATTCTTAAAAAGTGTAATGATTTCTTATCAGTGCTTGAATGAACCGTAAAACTACCTTTTGAAATATTGATATTTCCACAATTTTGAACACAAGAATGTTTTTCTTTCTATATAGAAGCTGACGGATCATTGACTTGCAGTATATTTTATTCCTGCTGGAGAACATACTGTATAATGCAAATAGGTGCTCACTTAGTAGCCTACATTTTTTCCCCTAAAAGGTGTATGAGGCTCCTTTGTTTCACATGCTTTAGCTTTTGATTTAAGGCTTAATCAAGGCATTCTTTGCATGGGCTGTTTTATATGAATAAGGGTGATAGCTATCTTCATCTTTGAACCTGAAAGCAGAAACATTTTGTGAATGGTTCATGCTCACATTTGTGAGGATGCTTTATCAACATCAAATCTAAGGGATGATCTTCATCTGGGCAAATCATAGCAGCTCAGTGTCAATGAGCTGCAGTGATTTTCATAGTTGAGTATCTGGCCCTGCAACACTCAGTATCACAAAGGAAAAAAGAGCTGCACACGAGAACTGTGATACTTGTGTTGTACTGAGCTGTCTTCTTCTACAGTGGATTATAAGAACATTTGATTTCAGAACTAATGTCTACAGTTAAGTAGCCAGTTAAAAAAAAAAGTCAGTGGGACATCATTTTCTTCAGAAAATGCACTTCCATGATCTCTGAAACTGCAGAATGCCAGACTTCCCCAACAACCCATATCAGTCAGAAAGAAATGTAGAGGTGGCAGAAACTCATTATTTGTCAGACAGATTGATATCTATGAAATATAATATTTCAATTTTTACTTTTCAAAGCACTCATGTGTGGTTTATTTAATGCCATGTTGTATTCTAGATGAGAAAACAATTTACACATGTAAAATGTCAAAAGAAAGCATTAAGTGATTTGAGGTTTCTTTTATTTTCAAAGAAAAAATTTACTTTCACTTTGGAAGATAAGTATATTATGAATCCTCCAAGTCCTGCATACAGCAGATTTCTCCCTCTCCAGCCTGCTCTGCTAATGACACCAAGTTTCCCTGAGTGTTTTGTTTGTTTGCTTTAAGGAAGAAGGCATAAGTAACATTTCCAATTACTAAAAATCCCTAACAATGGAAGCAAAGAAAATGATGATCTGTGCAAAGAGCCATCCCTCCCTGGTGCCTCACAGTGGCACCCTGTGGGCTTCCATGCAGTGTGTGTCTGCCCCTGCCACAGTCCGTGGGCTTCTGGAAGGTGCTGCTGCAGCTGTCTATGCAGCTATCCTGCAAAACGAGTAACCCAAAGGATTGGATTTAAAGGTACCTTTTCCTTCGTGCTCTGGCTCAAGGCTGTACCTCACCCCATGATAAGTCTCAGGGCTGCAGTAGAGTTTCTGCTGTTGCCACCTTTACTGAACTTGCCCTGATATTTAAAATGTGTTTAAGGAAAAAAGCTGGTGCAGAAACATCTGTGTTTTTTACCCCAGTCTGGACTCAGGAAATCTGCCAGTTGCCTAGAATACTCATTTAATTGTAGACATACCTTTATCTCTAGTCTGCCTTATAACTACATGACAGGAAAATGCAAATCCTTCACCATGCTACAATTTAACAGCAGGACTCACTGAAGCCTTACAATATTTATTAGATCTTTTATTTATTGTCAGTTGCCTCCTTTTAAATATGGCATGGACACACACAGACACCTACATTGTATTTTACTTATATCAGTAGGTGCGGATCATTTTCCAAAGCTAGTAAAAAGCATTTTAAAAGGTGTCTGTCATCTGCAAAGCTTTTTATGATCCAGTGTCAGCCACTGGAAATTATGTACAAACTAAAGCAAATGGAACAAAAGTTAATTATCTAGTATGGCTATTGTTATTGTGTAGAGGAGCCAGCCCCTATTGATTAATGAGTCAGTGCTGTGTTTGCTCACAAGAATATTAATATCTTGTGCACAAGAGAAGTCATTAAAATGAGCAAGAAAGACCTTGACTTTAAACTTAAAGTGCACATTGCTCTAGTTATGTGAATCATTTTGTCAGGTATAGCATCATAGTTATAAATTATTGAAACATGTAGTTATTGTAAAGATAGTTCACATAGCCTGTTTGAAATTAAACAAGTCGATACTCTTTTCCCATTATGTTCTTCACTGTTACAATTAGGAAACTTCAGGTGGAAAAAAGAAGATTTAGGAGGTAGGATAAGACCAGAGTCTTATAGTAGTGTGAGCCTTTGCCTAACCTAACCCCTCACAGCATGAGAAAACTGAATAATGCTGTGTCCATACTGAGCTGATGGAAAGTGTGGGATGGGTCAAGAGAGAGCTCTCATAAAGTGACTGCAGAGCATTCCAGATGGCCCAACAATAATTAGCAAGTAGGTATTAAGATGTATTTCAGAATCCAGATCCAACACACTCCCTCTTCAAATATTCCCAAAGCCACCAAATTATGCACTGAAAAACCTACATTACTATTTTTTGAAAACGTATGTTATAGCACTGTGAACATAGTAACAGTTTACTGGAAATACAACTGTGTCTGCTTTTGCATCATGCTAAGACCTCAAGCTTAAAAAATCAAAATGGATCTACAAAGTTGGGGTCCATGATTCATTTACACCAATGCTATATTACATCATCATGACAGAGCAGAGGGACATTTAGGTGGGAGTATATTTTACTGTATCTAATTTACATGCTATTATTAAAAGTAAGCCAAAAGCAGTCCTGGTATAAATGAGTATTGGGTATCATGTAATTTAAAAAGAGAAGATATCAAAAGGAAATATAATTTAATTTTATTAATGTATAAGTAGAACTAGGAAAAGATTT
This sequence comes from Trochalopteron elliotii, assembly GCA_024734555.1. Taxonomy (NCBI): domain Eukaryota; kingdom Metazoa; phylum Chordata; class Aves; order Passeriformes; family Leiothrichidae; genus Trochalopteron; species Trochalopteron elliotii. Next base: position 1,438,592 of record JANPWX010000080.1, on the reverse strand, counting down.
AAAACTAAAATATTGGAAATATTAAGCAGTATTCAGGAGTTTTTTGTAGGTATGTTGTAGGCAGTTCCTGTTTCTGTAAAATGCAGGCATAAGTTTGAATCTACACATTGTGTTTCCTTTAATGAATTACTCACCTACTTCATGGTGAGCATACGTTGGGGTCTTGCAGGAAAATATTGATCCATCCAGAATTAAACTCCATCTTTGAAAAAATGGATCTGTGGGACCAAACCCGTGTCATCTTTCCTGTGAGCCTCCACCAATCTCAGTGAGCATCAAACTTCCCTCTTATATCAACATAACTCATTTCCAGGACCAACTGTTACCTTATTTGGCTCGTTGTGACAGCAGAACAAGAGACTAATCTCCAGAAGCAGCTGATCAATAAGAAACTGTCCAGAGGATAAGAACAGAAACAGCCAGTGGTCTGGAAAACATAATCTACTTGGGAAGATTGAATGAGTGGTATAATTTAACCCAGAAAAAGTAACTAAAAAGGTATAACAGATTTCAACAAATATGCAAGAATTTATGGGAAGAAAGGAGGAAATTATTGTGCTGTGCATTCAATTCATATAAATAATCCGTTCTCAAGGGTGGATAGATCAAAATGTAATCCATTTAAACTGTAGAAAGGAAGATGTCAATTAAGAATGCTTGGAGGTAGACTGCATGGTGAGGCCGAGGCGATTCATCCTCTGTTTCCTTTTGTGTTCCAGTGTTTTAAAGCTTTTTCTTCATGCTGGTCCTGCAACAGAAGATGAGAATGGGTTGTAGGAGGAATATAGGCTGTCTAGAGAGTTGCAAGGTGGAGGGAATTTGGCCTCTTCATCCACTTGCCTCTCTGTTCCAGCAACCTCTTTAGCAGGGCCTGAGGCAATGTACAACATTGCTCTTGCTGTGCCATGAGTCTGGATGTGGCTGACCCAGAGAGCCTTGCAGGATACAAGAATTCAGCAGGGAAACACACAGGAGGGAGCAGGAATGATTTTTTTAACTGGAACCTCAGCCAAATGTCAACAGAATTTTAGGTAAGGCAGCAAAGCTGCTTCTGGCCAAGAGGATACCTCTCAGTGCAAGAGAATTCCCAGCTGCAAACAGAGGGAAAATGAGAACATCTCAAAGTAAAAGTTACAGAAATCCTCCATAATGGAGCCTAAATCCAGAGTATTGTATTCTTTCTGTTCTGGATCATGCCAGCATGGAAGAGCTAGCCCTTCACCCTGTCTTGGCTGTGTGACCAGGTGTGTGTGGACACAGCACCCACGAGAATTCTGCTACTCCTTGGCCCCAGGACATGCACCAGGATGGGCTGGCACTGAGTTCACTAAAGGACACAGCAGTCTCAAGAGACAAATTCTGCCCTTAATTAGTTTGGCCCACCTTACTGACCTCAATTTGTCCTAGCATTTCCCTGGCTGTTGATGAGCTACTATTCAAAGAATTGCAAAACAAATGTTTCAGTGCCAGTCACAGTGCCATAAAAAATGACAGCTTCTCAGAGGACACCTTTAATGTTCTTGAACTATATTACAGATACAACTTTGGTAATCTAATAAATAAATCTTTTGGGTTGAATTAAGTCTGTCTTTAGCTTTTTTAGGCATGGTGGATTTTTGTTCTCACTCTGCTAACTTGCAAGGAGCAAAAGAAATCAAAATAGACCTAATGATTTCAATTAAACATCTTATATTTTTGTATTAAAAAAAAAACAATCTATCAAATTCATGCTGAAATGTTTTAAGGTTAATAGATTACCTCTGAACCCCAAGGAAATCAAGCTTCTTGTGCCTGCCTGTCATTTACTGGAGTGGTTACTTATCTGTCAATATTTCTTGCTTTTTTTTCAAGTCCCAGGCCTACTTGATCTTGTCCATTTGGCACTGCTGGAGGAATAACAAGTTTCTTCCCATCATGCACCTTTCTGGGATACATCATGACAGAGAAATCTCAAAGCCCAGGTCAATTATAACAGAAGATGTGTAGCACCTCTGCCCCCACCAGCGTCTTCTGGGGATCCACTTGGCAAAATGATATAAAACTATTTTTGAAGACTTCCCATGATCTGGCACTACTTGGAACTAAGTGACTGGCAAAATGTAAGGAAACGTGCATATGCACCTCAGCTCGTCTCCCTCTGTTTGCCAAGGAGCCAACTAACATTATGTGTGAGGAGGGGCCTGAGGCTGGCAGAGTCCTCACAGAAAGGTAATTACTTTTTAATTAGAATTCATTGAATAAGAGATAGATGCCTTCCATACTTTCTCTCACTGACGATTTTAATATTCCTCTCTCAGGTATTATGAGGCAGTAGCTGACAGTGAGTTACATGAAGTAATCCTGTAGCTGGTAGCAACTTGCATAAAGTAACCAACTTAACCATTTGTCACAGGTAAAATATGGTCCCTGTCCTCACTTTTTTCCGTGGAGTCTGTCACTGGCATGTTGATGTAGTGTTTGTTTACTCTCATTCCTGGAGGAGGAAATATCATAGTTCGTGTATCAAATTATTGTAACCGACTGGAGCATTTCTATTTAAAATAATGTATCATAATATATTTTCATAGTGCCATTGATGTATTTTCAGGACTTCTAATTTTTACAAGTATATAATCTGAATATCATTTATCTAAGTGCGCAGTTGTAAAATCTGTGTTGATATCTGATCTCATTATAAAAATCAGCACCTAAGAAAGGACTAGAGTAACTAAATCTGAAGCTGACTGGATATTTGTGATATTTTGATAGAAATAAGAAAGAATTTCAGGTTTTTTTCTTTTTGCTGCAGGGCCTCTAAACACAATCTGACATGTGATGTATTTTTGAAGTCAAAGTTAATAATTCTCTTTACATAAAAATAAATACCCCCTATTGAATACACACTCTAAAATTAGAATTGCATATTTCTAAGTAATATACCTAAGGAAAGTGATTTATTCTAATGCAATAATGGCATAGATTTACAAAGCTTGAGTGATACAATGTTTCTCGTTATGGTTGTAAAATATTTGTTGCCACAGTGGGATTTTCTAGATCATTATTTTAAAAAAGGAAAAACCTACTTTGACAGATGAACTGGGGCCATTCTGAGCAAATCACAGATACTTCATATAACAAGGCCTCCAAAGAGGGGAGCACAGACTTATTACTATGGCAACCCAGATCAAAACACTATTTTAGTGGAGAGTTTCCAGTTTTACAATGCAATGATGATTGTTTATAGTACTATTGAAACCAGATTCTGCAAAGGTTCAAGAAATGAGCTGACAAGAGGAAAATCATTATAGATAAACTGGGGATACGTGAATGACATATTGTGGAATCTGCTATTATTTGATCAAGTGATGAAATTGTGACACAAACATAGATAAATAATAGTAGATGATACAGTGTGATGGACTCTATTTTTTTGGTTGTGTTTTATTGTGTATCTGGAAGATAATTATTGGTTTAATGCTGCAAAACACAAAAGCAGATTTAATAAAAGAAATTAATGAACTTTGAAAAAAACTCTATTAATTCTATTAATTCTCCCCAACAATTTATAGCATTTAAATTTAAAAATGCTTTAATTCCCAAATAATCGAGTAACACCTACATAATAACAAACATCACCTACACCTGGTGGTGGGGTGCTTTTATTTGAAAGTCCATCAGATGGCACATGGACTGGATAATGCATGCTTAATCCTGTATCAGCTAATCATTGCTTAAGAACTGCTAGTCTTACAGCAGTGAACCTCTTCAAACCTGTCTCATATCTGCAGCAGCAAAACAAGTTGATTTTTTCCCTTGTGGCAGTAGCCTAGGAGCAGCTCTGGGCACGCTCCAGCTGGTTCCTGCCTTGTGTCTACTGGCTGAGAGAAGTGAGTTGGTTGTTAACCTCCTTCCCTGCTGAAATGGTGCTGGTTTCAATACAAGAGTCACCAGAGTCTGGGGACAGTGATCTGTTTTCTGCTTAGGGTTATTTCTCAACACAAGTGCCATGGTGAGTTTACTTGTTCTGGCTTCTTTCCAAGTTCATGCCATCCTTCACCTCAAGATCTTCAGCAAATCATGACTGCCCTCACCAAACTTCTTGCTAGCCCCACTCCTCAACTTTATCACATTAATGGTCAAAATCTTGAGTTCCCCTGTCCATGTAACTGGGCAGTGTGGTAAAAATCTCCACTGCCACAACATGAACAGAGAAAGCTCTTAGTGACTTCTTTATAGAAACAGCTCCTGTGCAGGCAGAGAAGTTCACAGCCTGAGAAATAAAGCTGGAAAGAAGAAAGGTGAATGGAGACTGATCACAGCAAATTTTCTATACCTGTAATAGATTGGTAATTCCTGAGCACGCCTCTGGCACAGGTGCTTCCCTTTGCAGGATGAAACTTGCTTCTTGCTTTGATGTTTCTCTCTGTGGGACTGTCTGAGGGGACAGCTCTGAAAACAGCAGGGCCCCAGGACCTTCTGAGATGTGTTCTTACCTCTCTATCCCCAGAATTATTTTCTTATGGGATCCTCAAGGTGAAAGTGTCTGTGAGCTCAGGGCAGTTTTGTTCTCTGAAAGAAATAAGAGATTTACTTACAGAAACCTTTAATCATTGGACTGAAAATATAAAGTGGATGAAATGTTTTCAGAAGGATGATTTACTATGTCGTTTGTATATTGTTGTGGATGGAGAGGCTTTAGCTCTTCATGGAAGTTTGAAGCAAAATGTTGCCTTACATTTGGTATTTCAGATGATGCAGGGAAAGCATTTTCTGGTGTAGTCATACTTGGACCAGAATACAAAACACATCCTTTCGTAAACTGTGAAGCTTTAAGTTGTTCAAATGACACTTACCCAGCAAATAATTTTGAACTTGGGAGCATTAGAGAGGTCATATTTTTACACGCCTGATCTGCTGCTGAACAATCTTTTTCAGCCATTAAGAACACCCAGCCTGTTTTCAACACCAGATACCATGCCTCATCCCTGAATTATATTTTCCTGAGTTTATGATGACCCTTTCAAGGAAAATTAAGGCACTGCATTAACATCTGAGACCAGAGTACCCTTCAAAAATTTAATCCAGTAGAGCAGTTGATGGTATTTATTGCTTTTCCCTAATGCACTTGCATTTTCTCTGCTGTGCAAGGACTATTCAGACATCATCACACAAGTATCAGGAGTGTCTCAGCTCCTAAGAGATGCCACTGGCTCCATCCATGGAGCAATTATAATCCAATAGAGTTCCCAGAATACAGGTTGAGTCACCATATAAGTATAAGGAAGCGGTGAGTGCTTCCCACTGACTCCAGTATGTTCATACACTCTAGCCTTTTCCATCTAACCTCACAAACATCTGTCTTCAGCCAAGAAACAGCAACAAGGATGTCAACAGCTGTTCTGTTCAGCCAAGTACAGTGCTGATGTTAAAGTTTTCCAAGATCACTGATGTCCTACATTATTAATCAAGGGCCTCAGAAATAATTCTGCTGACAGACTACTTATGAAATATGTCTCCTGACTTCAAAGTATGGTCAGTTCCCTGTCATATAGTGTGGAGCACGGATGAAGGCTGCAGGGCTGAGATTCAGCTGGTGAGAACTGTGTTAGTCACTTGGAGGTCCTAAGAAGCATCCAACAGAAATGGCTGAGGTAACCACAGGTCTCTCATTTTCCCTTGTATTTTTTTGTCACAGTTACATTTATTCTGGAATATCTGCATTAATGCAAATCTCCAGAATTCATGTAACAATAATGGCAAAGAACATCTCTTGTCTTTATTCATCCTTGTTTCCCAGTACTAACTTCTGTTTATCCAGTTTACCTGGTTGCCCTGCCTGGTGGATGCCCTGTGTGGCCAGTGGCCACAACATCTGAAGAATATAATCACTTGTTTCCTCAAAATTTCTGGTTGTGTTTTCAACACTGTTCTATAGAGGACAGCAGAGAGATGCTTTCTATCTTCCTGTGAGATTTCATTGTGACTGAGATAACCAAGACAGTAATGACAACACTCTTCTCATTTAATAAAATGGTGTACACCAGCACAGATTTGTTTTTTACCTTAGGCCCTATTCAGTCGAACACTTACATCCTCTTGCTCTTCAAGCTCTCTATCAGTTCATTGTCTGAGGCCTCTGGAGGGTGTGGGATGGTGAAAATAACCTGTGACTGAATTTTTCAAAATCCGTTTAAAAAAACAGAGAATATGAAGTGAACACATACTTTTGATATTAAATAGAAACAAATTCCAAGGGAAAAAGAAACCCATCCATCTAATACCCCAGTGATGACCATTGCATGAAACCTCCCATATACTTGGCAAAGCAGCAATAAGAAAACGTTGAGTGTGAAAATAATTGCATGAGAGAGCAACAGAACAACCTGCTGGCTTAGAAATTTCTCTGTTCTCCTCTTGGTCATTTTCTTCAGCTCAAGCTCTCAACAACTTCTGTCAGTCAGAATGTGTTTAGCCTTTTATCTCCAGTTCACAGGGAAAATAAGATCTTTGTTAAAAGGCAGCTTCCTGATACAAAATGTCTCATAAATTCGAAATGCAAAATGGCTCCTACATTTCAGAAAGGTGCCAAGTGAAGATGCCTCTGTGAGGCACTGCAGTGGCTCTGGGGAAGATTGCCTCCAAAGAAGTGCAGCACAGAGCCAGGCTTGGGTGGGTTTCTGCTCTCCATCACTCACATATATGTTAAGAAATAATTGCATAACCTGATCATCTCCATGCTTAGAAGTCAGCACAGCTTCATTCCTCACCAGATCCCCTGCCACAGGATAAATCCTCTCCATCTATCTCATCTATCAGCTTTGTGTAAGTGCTCCTTCCAGTTCTCTATACTGTTTTCATCAACAAGCACCGTCAGGTTAAAAAGTGGATGATTTACCTCCCCAAGTGATCTGAAGAATTCAGTGCCACAGAAACATGCTTAATGCTGGATAACCATCCACCTTTCCCAAGTGAATTTTTAATGGCTGGGGCTGCCTTACATAGAGTGCCGAGCAGAAGGAGCTGTGATTAAGCCCCACACTCCGTGATTTTCATCCAAAATTTTCCGCTCAGCAGTAACAAAATCTTATGTAGTTTTCACTAAACTCTCCTCCAATTTCCCACTGGCTTTTAGTATGTGCAGATAATTCAGAATAAAGCCCCTTGTCACAGTAATATGTATTCTAGCGTGGCACGGAGGAGCTGTTTCACCATGTAAAAGCCATATTGCCAAGCTGTATTATGCTTTACCTGTCACCATGCCAGGAAACATTTAACAAGGAAGGAAAACAAGGAGAGTGCATGTGTTGCCAGCTATTCAATATAGGCCATTTACTGTTAAACTGTGGAATGGAGCTGGAGTTTAAATGCACCCTGGTTTTCTTCTGATACTGGTAGCAAAAAGCCAAAAAGTTTTGCACTGTTGACCCAGAGTTCAGTGCCACTAATTTGGACCTGGACTGACTCACTAGGTCTTCATGGTTCACTGGTCTTTTCTGAGCCTCAAGGGGGGTTTGGTTTGTTTGTTTGTTGATTTGTTTTTAAAAAGTTTATGCTTCAGGAAGTGAGCATTTGGCCAAGTAATCACCTTCTGTTTCGGTGAGGAAAGGTGGTTCAGACTGCTTGAGCCCACTGATCGCAGGGACAAGGCTCAGTCTCATGCAGAAGCTAGGACAACCTCTTGGTACAGGTATCTTGCCATTGCAATGCCTTCATCACCCTGGCAGTCCAAAGCCCTGAGGCTCCCACTGGTGCTCCCCATGCAAGAAGCAGCACCTTTGAACAGTGCTGACACTCACCAGCAGAGGAAGTTGGAAAATAAGGAGTAGCCTAACTCTTGCTTTTGGGGGGAAGCAGAACCCTTCAGTTCTGCTTCTGCTGCAGGCACTGTCTTGTGCCATTCATGTGAGCACTAGTTTGGTGATAGCCTTGGAGCTGGGACTGTAGGACATGTCCTCCCTTTAGGTAAGTGGGAAAAACAGCAGCAGCAGTGTGCATAGTCCCAGCATGTGGTAAATCAAACTTTGTCTTCCTTTCTAGAAAATGGGGTGGCTGTGGTGGAAGGAATCAGAAGTGCCTTCAATGCAGCCCTGCTCTGGACAGCTTGTGGTTTGCCGAAGGGCAGAGGTCTGCCTGCAAGTTACGGCAGCAGAAGAGGGGAGAGACTCACAGGTCAACACTCAGCAACATCTGGTACAAAGCACCACCCAACAAGTCTTAGTAAGTAGCTGGGTAGTTAAGCTGTGACATTATGGGTATTTGTAGTTTGTATGACTCAATGCTTTTATTGTTTTAATTGTTCAGTTTCTATATGGTTTCTTTGGGCTGTTGGAGTACTAGCAGGTAATTACAGTGTGCTTTTGGAGTAAAAATTCAGATCATGGATGCAGAGTACTGAAAGAGTAGCTCATGGAGAGGGTTAGGCTTTGTCCTGAAGCATGAAGCTGTGTGCTTCCCTTCAAAATGTCCTGGAGTCTGCTTCAAGCACTGCACTGAAACCCAGAGAGACCAATGATTGTTCCAAAAACGAGGCTGATGAGTGTTTTGCAACAACCTTGTTATAATGTGATCTACTGCGATCAGGTGTGTTATTCTGTCATTTGAGCACGTGTCACTGTAATACAGTTTGAATCCAGGGCACAAGGGGATTGAGGTGCCCTCCATTTACATTTGTTTCCATGTAGGAACCTTGAGCTACAGGGAGGAAAACCTGAGCTAGGCAAGATGTTATACTCTGAGCAAGACCCCGTGAGGACCTTGTAGTGCTTAAAATGTGGGAGAACATTGCAAGTGTGGCTACACAGCAACTCTGGGCCTCTCTGCAGAGGCTTCACTGGGGACTGGGGAAGAACAAGGCTGCTCTGAGCCATAGAGCTGTGAGGGAAGATGCTAAGGCTGGTGTTGATGGCTGTACCTGGGCTTTTCCTTCCCCTGCTGCCCCTGTAAGGACAGCACAAGCCACAGAATCGACTGATCCTCCCATTCTCGAAGTGCATTGAAAAGACTGTTTCAAAGAGGAAACAAAAGGCCTAATTAGATGCAATCAACAGCTCCTTGTCTCCTTCCTCTCCCCAAATGGTGCTGCCTCACTGACCCTGACAGTCATTTTATTAGTCCTCTCTTGACTGGCCTCTAAGTCTCCCCACCTGGTGCTCCAGTGCTAATTGGTACAATTAGCCTCTCCCTCCCTGGGCTAATTGCTAAAGACTGTCTCCCCATTCTCATGGGGACCAGGAGGAGCTTGTACAAGAGAGGGGTCTGCAACCACAGAGACACCAAGGGGAAAGTGGGGAGCTGGGATGGGCTTGTTTGTTGTTCTCCATTCTTCTCACGTTCACTCACACAAAGCACATAACTCTTTCTCTGAACAACACATAACATTCCTCTGGTTCATTCTACCAATAAAGTACCAGGCTCTGCAGCACCAGGGAGCCGGTCATGGGATCTCTAGGGCCCTACGTGGCATTCAAACACTTGGGCTGCTAACATGCACAAGGTAAAAACTCCTCAGCTGTCTGCCCAAGGTCTTTGTAAGACACAGTTTATGCAAACACCTGTCTGGAGAATATTGTGGGAGGTTGCTCGGAGGCTTGCGGTAGTAGAAAAGTTAATATCCAGATTAAAAGGAGCTGGGAACAAAAGTCCTATTGGCTCTTCAAAAGAATAGTGTGATCTCGATACAAAAAAATCTACATGCTCTTGAAACTGCAACATGTTTAATATTAATACAAGTATTTGTTTGTGACTGTATTTGAAATAGCTTCAGATGACAGGTTGTCCTCTGCTGTCCTCAGCAGATAGCTGAGGGAACCTTGGTGAGAAGAATCTGATTAGAATTAGAAAAAAGATTTATAAAAGAAAACATTGAAACTCTCTTTTCATAATGCGATCTGACAGTATTTAATAATACCTTCACTTTTCTAAAAATACATTATTTAGGTGTGTAAATTACACTACTGCTCATAAGTAGCTTTCTCATCACCTGCCATTAATGTAACTGGGATGAGAGTATGATAGCTGACTGAAGCTGACCACCAGACCTGCAAGGACATGTGCAGCATCCCCAGCTCTCAGCAGAGGGCTCAGGGCTGTAAACTGAACTGTTGGGATGCAGACAAGATCTGCACACAGGTGCAAGAGTGGCTGCAGGAGGTTCATCACTGTGTGCTTTCTGTGCACAGAGGTGGTTGGGACCTTACAAAGTACAGTGAGCTGCCCTCAAATAGAGCATGTGTGGGTACAAGGTGACAATGTCAGAGCAGACCTGCCAAGAGCACAACTCAGTTATTTTCTCTCCAGTGTAAGTAACATTTATGCAGTGAAGTGTCAGAGTCCAGATTTAAAGACAGCTTTACAGCCACACTTGGGGGGAAGGAGTAGACAAAAATCATCTTCTGATGGATAAATCATGTCTAAACTATCCCCCCTGAAATGAGTAGGTGAAGATTGAGGGGCGTGCTTAGGGACATGACTTTCCAAATACATGGATCCAGACAGGAGTTGGGGAGCTTTCCCCCATGCATGTGTGTAGCTCTTGCCATGCTGACGAGTGAGTCCAGCTGACCAGAAGACCAGAGTCAGCTCAGTGAAAGATAAAGATAAACCTGGGTGGCAGCAGAGCTGGTGTCATGTACTCAAAGAGCTTTGCCTGCATGAAAATAATTTTGTGTTGGTTTGGCCTACAGAATAACATCCTGCCTAGCCAGGAAAAGAGGGGAGTGGAGACGGAGGCCCTAACAGTTTGAACTTGTGAGTCTGGAGATCAAACCCCAGTAGATGATGCCATGTTAATAGATACTCTGTTCTCATGTAGATACTCAGCGTATCACTTGCCAGGCAAATGAAGTGGTATTTAAGGCAAAAAAAATGGGTTTGTTGGTTTAAATTCTAAAAAATACTGCTGATTGTATACTCTTTGTGTTCAGGTAAGAGAAATTAAGGGAATCAGAGAGAAAAGAGATGGCCATGCAGTTGATTTTATGGACTGACCCTTAGAGAAGAAATACCTGCAGATGAGGAATTTGCTGTTGTTGAGACCACATACGTGAATGGGCAGAAGCTAAAGCTTATGCCAAGCTTGATAATGTGGCTGGTGTTTTCCAAGAGTTCTGCATTCTCCTAATGAAATGACCTCTATAAGATGAGGCAGTGTTTATTTCAAGCTATATAATGTCTTGCACTACCCCAGCTTTTTCAACCTTCTTCAGGTTTGACCTCAGTTTTTCAAGCTATGTTCATCTTGTAAAGCTATTCATATATCTAGGCATGGGGATGTACATCAAGATACAGTTTGTGGATAGACACTGACACTTAGAAAAACACCATCAAACCAGGAAAACATCTGCCATGAACAAAGGTTTAAGGAGCTATTCTTATCTCATGAAGAAGATGGATGGATGGTGCAGGGCGCTTCACTGGGTTTGCTGTGAACTTTACACTGTGCTGCTGGTGTAGGGAAGGCTATGCGATGAGGGGGGCAGAGGTTGGCACAAACAACCTGAAGCAAGAGGGAGGTAGGTTGTGCCACAGAAGCACTCAGTGCCCTTGAGTAAGTGGCTTGACTTGCTCATTCCTTCGGGTGACCTTGGACAAGTCTCTTAAAATCCTTTTCCTCAGTCAACCCAGCTGGTGAATTTGTTTGGGGGTGAAGAAACACCAAAATGACATTGAAAAGCAAGCTGTGCCCCTGCATTGCCCTTTCCAGGGTAAACAAATCATACCCCAACAGCCCCCCCAGTCCGCCATCGGGAGTTTCCAGTGTGTCCTTTGTGGAGCCCTGTGGAAAAGCCTGGATGCCACATAAACTACACAAATGGTACACTTGCATATTCAAATATAGTGCAATGTTTGTTCATCTCTCAAAACGTGTGTACAGTACTGATCACTGTATTATCTGTGTATGTTCTGCTAATTAGCAATGCAAATAGAGAAAGATTTCTTCTCCTTTCCTTCTTTTTCATAAGCAGGGGGGAAAAACCCATTACTTTTTGTTCTCTGGTACCTTTTCCTTCACAAAAAATAAAAAGGCAAGCTAGATATAATAAACCAGTGTATTCACATCTATCGGAAAGATAATATTATAAGTGTGAAAGATGGTTTTCCTGAAAAAGCATGGTTTTATTCATTGGCTAACAGAAAGCATTACTTTTACAGTTCAGGGTAGAAACTGCTATAATTCTGGTCGTATTGTTTCTTCTGGCAGGGAATAAACTCTCTCTCATTTTTTATACCTAGAGGTGAGTTTTTACTCTTTCTCTTTGAATTATACTGGTGGTCATCAGAGTGGTGGTGGAACAAGAGTGCAATGTTGCTGGAGTACTTCAGATGTAGTTGCTCAAAGCACTGCCACTATAATTCAAAGTGAAGAGAGTCAAACTTGCAGCAGGCGCTCCAAAATGGAGGACACCGAGGTCTTTGTTTACTGTCCTCGTCCTCCTTCCCTTTGGGCAAGAGGCAGCGTGTGACATCTGCGTTGCTAGGTACATGGAGTTACAGCCAATTACACACCGCTGCCGCCTCAGCCAGCTGCGCTGGGGACGAGCAGGGGGACATGCAGGACAGGGCCAGCCAGCACGGGGGCCCCTGGTGCCATCTGGGGACACAGAGTCACTGGCCAGGGCAGGGTGCAGAGACTGCTTCCTGCTGCTGATGAGCTCTCCTCAACGTCAGTGGGCTGATTTAGGAAATAAAGATTTGAAGACACCTGCTCTAGACAAAGAGTTGCACACCTGTGATCAGCAGTGCTCTGCTACCAAAAGCTAGTTGGGGTGAAAGGAAAATGTGAATGTGTTTCCATCATTTTTTTCACCCCCAACCTCATGTTTTGCATTTTCTACAAAATTTTAAGCAGGATTTTCTTTTTATAAACCTTACCATAAGTTGCAAAATTGTATTTTGTTTATATGCCTAGCAGGATGTATATGTTTATGTAATGGTTCTGGGTCAAAATCAGGAACATCAAAACCCTTGGTTTTCAAAAGATATTTGAACAATTTGTAATGTCATTTGCAGCTCCCCTTTGTGTTTCTTTCAAGAACGGATTCTGAAGTGAGCCATATGATTTATTGTGACCATTCCCAAATATATCATGGTTCCTCAAAACTACTCAATCCTTTTTCTCTATTCACTAGGTAGTGTGGATGTTCTCCCCATGGAGCTGCATGCATGCACTTGGCACAGACATATCCCAGCACACAAAAACAGTGACCTGGGTATGCACAGAGCTGTTTTGAGAAGCTGAGCACACCTACTTATTTTCTTGAACTGAAACCAGATTCCATCACTGACCTAAGCCGTGCTGTACAACACCTGACTGGAGCCAGGAGAAGTGTTCCTCTGCTTTATGCTTCATGTAGCTCCTATTTGACCAGGGAACAGCACCAGTTCTGTCCAGACTCCGTAGACCAGTCTGTTCCTATCTTAAGAGAACAATCTCTCTGGGCACGTATCGATGTGTTGGCCCTTAGCAGCGTATGTGCATATGCAGAACTTTGTTCCAGTCAGATGCTCCTGTTTTTGTTTTTTTTTTTTAAGGCACTTCTTAAGGTGGAAAAATGATAACTTTTCTTTAAGGGTTGCCTGAATCTCTCTGTAATTTATGGCAGCACCTTGACAGTGGAAGAAATTGCATCACATCCCCATGAAAAAAAAACAACCTAGTGGAAGGAGTGAGATCAGACATAAACTTGTAAGCTCTGCTTGTAATATGGAGCAACAATACATGAACATACTGTTCTTCTGCTGCTACTTTAGAGAAAGAATGAGGGTAAAACGTGTGAGAGAGCCACAGTTAAATTACTCACTATTAGCCCCTACAGTGTGCTTCCAACCTGCGTTGATATATACAGACAGAGAGAGGGAGAATGTCACAGTTAAATTTTTTTTACTAGTATAATGAGGAAAGAGACCAACAGAAGAAGTTCCCTTGGCTAATTTTCTAGCCAGCAGCCACTGCAATGTTCCCACTAGGAGAGACTGAAGAAGTGAGAGAGTGATATAATAAATAATGACTGGCTCTGCTGGTAAGGAGAAATTATCACTGTGCTTGGGGGATCTAAGTATGTGCTCACCCAAGATACAGGGAGGGGGAGGGGACCAGGAGCACTCTGTCATGTCTTGAGAAGAACATTCAGCGATGTTTGAATTAAAAAGGATTTCAGCCACTGCTTTGTCTGCTAAAGCAGGGATGGGAACAGCTGGATGGAGGGGTTCTGAAGGAGAGGCATTAAAAGATGTCAAAGGAGTTTCCAGTCTAAGCTCCTGTTCTAAATCTCCTCCCTATAAAAGAGGTGTAAAGCAAGGGTGGATTCACAGCCAGGCTCAAGGGTGTGAAGTCCCACTGATTCCCCCAGGGAATACAATCCTGTGCCATGGGCACAGACCATGAGAGATCATGCCCTTAGTGGGCTACTTACCCTCTGGCCCGAGGCTGAGCAGTCTTGAGCCACAGAGGAGTTCCCTCTCAGAGGAGATCTGAGCAGAGGCTGAGGGGGCTGTGTGCAGATTGGGGTCTCACCACAGCCACGGCTAAGGCTGCACTGCGGGGATCCATGTGGGATCTTGTGGGAAATAGCACTGAAAAGGCCCAACTCTGGCTATAATGCTTCCTCAAGCAAAAAAATTAGCTTCATATTTTAAAATCTGAAAGGCTTTTCTTCTTTAGCACAGAGTGAAAAGGAGAGCAAACCAAGAAAAAGTCACATCAGTAAGAGGAACAGTGTGTGCTTGTGCCTCTGTGTTTGTTTTCAAAGCCCTGTCTTGCAACGTGGCACTTGCCCCTGCAGGCAGGCACAGTCCTTAGAAACAAAAAGGTGCAGTTCAGAGAAAAGGTCTCTTGAAGGAAAGAAAATCAGTGTTCTGGTTTAGCCAGACACCAGTTATTTGGCTTGGTGCAGGGCAGTTGGGTACAGTGTGATGGGCTGAGATGCACATGTCAGTTCAGATGGTCAAATGGTTCTGCCTACCCTAAGGTTCTATTAATTAAACTACATAGAAAAAGTCATAGGAGTTGGGTTTGCTAAAATCTCTTGACCTTCAGTGGTAACATTAGCTATTCTTGTGAGATTTGTCTTATTTTAGAAAAAAAAAAATGGAAAACTCCTTAGAAAGGCTTGGAGAATTTTGAAGCCATCTAACCTGAATTAGATTCTGGGCTCAAGCTTGAATTGCAGACCTTAGTTTAAACCCCATAGCTAAACAGGGCCTCCTTTCTCATTCCTAAAAATAGTATGCTACTTTCTACATTTTGCCATATATGCTGTTTCATATACAGAAAGAAATAATCTTGGATTTACTATGATTTAGTTCATTTAAATGAAAGCAACTTTCACATATAGAGTGGAATATTTCCTTCCTAGACTACATTTCAAGCTTCTCAAAAGAAAAGCAGCACCCTTTTTTTTCTTTTTCTTTTTTTTTTTTTGTGCTCCAGCATCATGAAAATCTGCATGGTGAGATGCATTTCTCACCACATGCCGACTGCAAATTGTATTTGAAATGGAAAGTATCAATTAAATCAGCCTTTCTGAACTGCCTGGTGACAGCTGCCATGCTGCTGAATGTTGACGACACTTGTAATATCAACAGATTTGGGCCCATGCACTGGAGAATATGAAACACTTTCTAGCCATTTAAATACAGGTTTAGCAAGCAGATTAAGATCATAATTTCCATCACTAAGGACAAAAATGTTCCCTGGAAAAGCCTTTTCTTTATAAGCACACTCAGTAGCTGGTTTTGTTCGCCAGACTCTGGTGCTGGTCTTGTTCAGTGGTTTCAAAACCCTGCACGGGCTCATGGAGGGGCACAATGAGGTTGGTACGTGGGGTCAGTGGAAGGCTGGGCTGATCACTCAGATAAGCAAAATTGCCCAGGGAATCCACAGATTTGAGGGTCTGGAGACAGATAAGGAAGCTCCTGGGCTGGTCTAGTCAGGAGTCTTGCCCTGGCTTGGGGGACAGGGCTGCTCCTCACCCACTTAACCCTGGCACAACAGGAGGCAAAGCTGGACACATGGAGAATTTTAATATCATCTAATATAAACTAAGTTTGCTTTACAAAGCAGCCATTTGCTTAAGCTAGTTGTTTGGAAATAATGTCGGGTTTGAGTGAAGCTGCCTTTTTTTCCAGGTTGAAGTCCCTGACCTGAAGTGAAAGGTGGCAGAAATGGCAGGGGGGAGAATTCTGCTGGGATCTTCAGCATCCCTGGTAGACAATGAGCCTGTGGAGCTGCTGGGTGTTGTGCAGTTGGGGTTTTGCCCCATGGGTTTCTTTATTTTGTTAAGTTTATAAAATCTTGTATTTATTCCAAATGAAAATATTTAGTTTATTTCAGACTAATATTTCAGACTAATATTTAGTTTATTCCAGATTCTTTAAAATCTGGAAGCAGATAGAGGCATCCTTGTTTTCAGAGAAGCTGCAAGCTACAGTGAAAGGGAGATGTTGTTAGAGTGTATGGTAGATGGAAAAAAAAGTAATTGAGCAGAACCAAAATTTCTTTGCCATTCTTATATGAAAAACAATCCTGTGCAGACATGAGACACAGTCTGGTGTGCCTATGCCAGCACAGAATGTGAGCAATCCAGCTCCTACAAAGTCTTGTGGAAAACATGGCCTGGGTATTGCTTTTGTGAATAGCAGATGCACTGCATTTTTCATATGAGCGATATGCCTAATCATGTATAGTGTACAGTACTTAGGTTAACAATATAAACTAGACCCTGAGAAGTATAGCTATTGTAATCTTTTCATTATTTATCCATGTTAATCTCTATTAGGAGAATATGTATAATTTATTTTTTATTTCTGCAATGAATAATATAACTAAGATCTCTTTATACTTTTTATTTGAAAATTCTGTTTCAAAGCACTCTGTTGGATAACATTCACTATATTTTCCTTTTTTTGATAATAAAAGTGAAAGTAATATGCTAAGCTTTTGTACTGCAATGCATATTAAAATGCCCTTAATGCAGTGATGTGCCTGGCACCCCAGAGATTTGAGAACTCCTTTAACTGTGCACTGAGACCTTGGAGTTGTATGGCCCAGCACCAAAGACCTGAATATTCATGCTAAATTGTTGGATTTCTGTGCTTTTAAGACCTTGTTTTAAATTTCTTCTCCTCTTCGATCCTCTTTGGATTTTACCCCCCTTAAAACTGTTGTTGTCAACACCAAAATCGCTATTTTTGCCAATGGTTTAAATGATGACTGGGTATGGACCTTAATGCTGCAACCTGGAATAGGCAAAATCCCAGGTAGGGAAGGGGTGAGTAAGAGATTTTTCTGGCCAGAGAAATGTGATCCAGAAACCATGGCTTCTGCAAGAATGTTCCTTGATAATGTTGAGTCCCTCTCTCAGGCTGTGGAGAGCTTCCCAAAATGTCCAATGTTCAGAGGTTTTCTCCACAGTGAGGTTGAAAGAGTCTGGATGTATATGGCCTTCAAACCAAAAACTCCTCTTCAAAGATGCAAATTGCTCATTATTATTAATCATAGTCTGAGAGTCTCCTAAAGAAATCTCAATGTATTTTGGGGAAAAAAATAAAAAAAGCTGCCTCCATAAGCTTCCTTTCTTAAAGGGAAGGGGGTCAAGTGTCAAGGCAGAAAGACAAGGACAGAAAAATGTCAGCCAAGTCTCAGTCGTGACAGACGTATTCCTTGAGAGGCCTTCTGCCAGCCTGTGCTAAATTCCTGGCTGCCATGGAGAAGACAGGTCCCTGTGCTGCCCACTGCCATCAGACTCATCCTTCAGGAGAGATTGGCTCTGATTCTGGGGGCCAGTCTCTATTCCCCAACCCACAAGACATGGCAAGCAGAAAGTCTGTCCCAAATCTTGTCCTTCAGAGTCCCTCCCCTCTTCTAATAGTTGCTATTGCTTTCAAAGGTATTTACCCCTCTAGAAAAACAGAGCAAAATAAAAGGAGTGGGGAAATTCTGGTCCCATGGGGTTTATTTACTAAATTAAAGGACTGGTACTACCTATTAAATGAGTCTTGTTGGCCTAGAGACAACGATTGCCAAATTAATTTGGTATACAATAAGGTTAGCTTCTTTCAAAATTCTCTGCATGACCGTGAAGAGACAGCATTAAAATTCTTCAAGAGGTACCAGTTTAACATCTCTGGGGTGTCCCTGCTGCCCTCCCTCCCTTGCAATTCGAAGCAGCAGCAACAGCATTTGCAGTAATGGAGATCAGCTGTGTAGTCTAAGCAAAAGCCAAGAGTTTTGGACACCAAGAAAACAGCCATTCCCACTCCCTGCCTCGTAGAAGGAAAGACATTGTGCCCATGGATGTAGGGCCCCAGGGTGGTTTTAAATTAGCTGAAGACGCCTGCATGAAGTTTGACTGCAAGAACAGTGTGGTAAAACACATATTACCACTTTCCTACATTATTGTTAATCACTATTTTCTAGAACAGTTAAACTGCCATCCCCTTCCAGAGAATAATTACTGCTATTTAATTGTATTTATAATTTAGTATACACCTGAAAAATATGCTATAAAATATCAGGGGGGTTCCCTTTAATACTGGTGTTCCATTTACAAACTGTCACATTTATAATGCGTCTTTAATCTTCTGTGGTCTGCTAGAATTTTATATTAAAGTCTGCTTTGTGCTTTAAATATTAAAGATTCTGCAGTACTTCAAAAGGTGATAATGCCTGATGCTCCGGTGGTGCTTAAATCTCAACAGCTAAATATATTGAGGAATGTTCGGTGGCCCTGGCTTAATTAAACATGTATGTGTATTTTCAAATGCAATCTTTTTCTGCTTGTTAGGTTTTTGACAAACCTCCAAACAGGTCCAGGTGGAACAAAGCATGTAAACAAGCTTGTGAATGCAAGCTTAAAACACTCAAATTAGCACCTTCTTACAATTAATATGCAAACCCTGGGATCTCTGTTATTGATAATGCCATTTTATATTATTTGCAGCTGAGCTTTATATTCTAGCCTTTTAATTTTTCTAAGCTGTGTCCACTTTAATTAAGTGAAAATGTACTGTTAGAGACAAGTCATCCAATGAGACCCTATTTACTGTGAGCAGCTTACTCTACTCTGTGTAATATAGTATAAATTACAAGGCTGTGGGAGCATTTCAGTACACCGTTGCCTTTACAGTGTTTAATGGTCTAATTTAGCACATATGACTAAACCTGGAGCCATCAAGGTACACACGTAAGTTAACACATAGCCTTTTTATTGTTTTCATTGCTGGTTCCCCACTCTCTGTGTGTTAATAAATTCACTTATTGCATCTTCCTCTAGATTGCATTGCAAGAGCTATAGGGGAGCCAAACTCTCTCTGGTAGGAGTAGGCATGATACCCAGTGGTGAGGCTCTGCTCAGCTCCAGGGGAGGATGTGAGCCCCTCTCCGCATCTGATACATTTATTAGGAAAAGGTATGCTTTTATGGGAATAAAATTGCTCTGACTGCAGTGTCTGCTCTTGTGGGTTTCTAGAAACAGAAGAACGTTTCAGAAGGATTTTCTTCATTCCAAAATAACAGGACAGCAAATCTTGACAGCCCCAAAACATGCAGAGATTGTGCCCCACGGCTGGTGGGTTCATGCAGCCACTGTCTCTGCCAGTTGTGCTGGTGTGACTACACTTGCCCAGTTAATTGGTGCAGTCACAGACAGTGTGTATAGTTAAGGTCTTGTGTTAATGACGTGCTGTTTTGCCTGCCTTAAAATAAGTCCATATCCAAATGACCTGACCTGTCATTTCTTTTTAAATTTTGCACTTTAAACTGTAGGTTTTCTGATTAGGTGTTTCATATTTTTAAAAAGACAAAAAGACAAACGTGTATGAACATAGACATATTAAGGCATAGGCATATGATTTGATGCATATATTAACAAACCAAATAGCTCTGCAAGTATGTGGGAACGTTGCCTTCCAGCTCTGGATAAATAGAGTCTGGCCATCATTCAAACAGGGAAGGAAACATTTCATACATGAAGAGATATGGGGAATTATTTCATTTGTTTTGGTGCCAATATGCAGCAATTGTCGGAATGCATTTGAAATACGATGAAAATATCTATGCATGCACCCGAGAAATGTTCTTTTATTCTACTGTAATAGGTAAGGCGATGGCAGAAACTGGGGAAGCTGAAATAGATCTACTGCAGTTTTACAGGTGAGGCAATGTTAGCAGGAAATGACAAGCAGGCTACAGTTATTATAATACCCAGGGCAAATCAACAAGCACACACAGTGATAGACAAATCTAAATTAATCATAGCAAAGGTGGTGTGGCATTTTAATGCAAACTTACTCTGCTGTACAGGAACTTGTAAGAATATTGTAAAATAGGTGAAATACCAGTCATCATATGTGGCTAACAAAATGTTTTTTCTAGAAAATACAAATGCAAGCTGGACTACTGCAGCCACCTATTTTAAAGAGAACTAACTTTTTAAAATTTTTGTTTTAGCAACACCTGAAAAGCCTAGCGATTGCTTTTGGCAAACATAGGACTACTATAATCTTAAATCTCTCAAACAAGCACCTTGAGAAATCAACCTCCCCGTTTTATCTTGCATTTTAATGTTCTATTCAGACAGAAGGGGACTGGTTAGCTAGTTGTCATTAAGTCCTTATGAGTGAAAACTATTTGTTTCCCTGTAGAATTCAGCATGTTTTCTCAGCCTGTAACCATCACCTGTAATTAAAATGTCGTCCTAACAACATCAAGGTGCAGAGAGTAAAAGAGTCAGTTCACCTCTGGAACTGCACGCTTTGTGGAGCTCCACAGCCCCTCAGAAATGGAAGCTCGGAGAAACTGTCTCTGTGATCTTTAATGGATTTTTAAAGATGACAAGAAAGGAAATGGGAAACTAAAGGCATGGAAGACATAAATTCCCTAAAGGTGCATTCTGAAGTAAATCAGAGCAACTGAAAAAGTGAATTCTTTGAGCCCTGGGATATCTCCCAGGTTTTTCAGCTGGACACTTACAGCTTGTCGGGTCCCTGAACACCTCTGCTCTGGGCATGCTTTGACACAGCGAGTCACAGAAAGATGAACAACATCACCTGAAGTGCTGTTTGAGGGGCAGAAAATTGCTCCCATTGCACACTGCTGCCTTTACTCTAAATCACATGACTTATTACAACCTTCCTTCTATAAAAGAAGTGCCATTTAGGTATGTTAACTTCTTGAGCTGCAATAGACATCCTTCTCTCCTTATTTCCACAACAGTTAAATGCAGTCAAAGAAAGAGGTGAAGATCAGGTTTTATAAAATCAAACTTGAATTGTTCTCAGGGCTACAGCTGCATGAAAACTAAATAACAACAGGCAAG
>JANPWX010000080.1:1387299-1412299 GCA_024734555.1 Trochalopteron elliotii | reverse complement strand
CCACGAGTCCCCAGTGCAGCTCAGCACAGGGCATCCCCCTCCAGACAGTACCACTGTTAAACCTTGCTTGATAATTTAAAGCCAAGTCCCCTGACTGATTCAGAAGCAATTGCCCCACAGGGGTGAGCAGATTTACCAGCTGTCCGGCTTCTCTCTTGATTGATCTCTGAATGTTTGATGTTTGATTTGCTTTTGCTCCCTTTCAGCTGCAAGGCTATTTGCATCTGTGCTGTCCTCTAACCACAGCCTTCTCTCTTGACAGTGGGCTGGATCTTCTCTGTGGTCCTTTTCTGTATTGCAGATCTGCAGTAATCCCCACTCCAACCTTGTTTCAGGTGGGAGTGGGGAAATTGTGGGGAACCAGACTGAAAATAGCCTAAAAGGAAGAGTTCTGCAGTTTGATTACTTTTACTAGATTTCTTTTTTCCATATTAGAGCTGCCTAAGGTTTTCATTTGGTGTCAGGCATTGTGTGAAAAGCTTCACGCAGGACATCTGGCATGGTTTTCAAGGTTTTGCTGTGACATGTTACTGCTGAGGATCTGGCTAGGACCCTGTAACTGCACAAGGCCTTATGAGTGTGATATCAGGTGTCTGGTATCCCAGACCACTCCCAAGAAGCATGAAACCAGGTAATTCCAGGTTATCCAGAAACTGCAAGGTGCTGCAAATCCCCAGAGAGGAGAGCATACCTCTACTGAAGAGCCTGTTGGGTTGCAACTATTTGTTCATAAGCATTTTCCCCTAAAACCTACATCTCTTTAGTGAAGTTCTCAGAAAGCGCTTTTCAGAAATGGTCACAATTATAGAGCTTAGGTCAACATTTACATTTCTTACAAGTGAATGTGATTAGGGTATCTTAATTAGCTGCTCATTGGAGATAATATGGGTATAGCTGGGTAAGTAGGGAAAGGGGTTTCCCTATACTATATAACTCAGTGGGATTACAAAAATCTTGTTCTGCACAGTAGGAACGTGGATCTCCTCTGGGAAAAGGGGTGAAAGGGAGGGGGTTGGCATGGAGGAGAATTTGCAAGGTGAACTGCTTCCAGCACAGGGAAGACCAGGTCTGGGTATCCCACACCCCAAGCAGGGTGCTCTGTTCCACAGGATGCTGACAATAGTGAGTGTGTCCCTGCTGGGCTGGGAGGTAGATGATCACCTCATTGATAATCTCCCTCAGATTTGGCTGGGTAGGTCCCTTTTGGATTTCAGTAAAGTGTCATTGTTAATATTGGTGTGCCTTTGTTAGATGAGTGGATTTTATTCCCAGTAGATTTCATTCCTAAAACTGATATGAAAAGATTTGGTACCCATGGAGCCAACACCATTTTTCAGACCCACCAGTTTAATTACCTGGCTAATAGGATTCTCCATCATGGGCAGCCATGACAGCTGAGTGCAGCAGGATTTCCTTTCTGTTTTGGGGTGTGAAGATGCTGAGTCTTTGGCCTGCTCTGAGGCCTGGCTGTCCCTGACTGTTCCCCAAAATGAAGTTGTTCACTACTGGAGGCAAGTTCACTGTTCATACTGTTCACTATGGAGGCAAAACCATATCTTAAATAGAGCCACCAAACAAAAATATATGACCTCAATGATCTCATATACCAGACCCTGTCTTAATTCAAGAAGTCGGAGAAGATGGTCTACTTTTCTTTTCTTTATATTTTCTTACCTGACATTTCTTTACAATTTTTGTTTTCCTTACATTTTTAGGACTCAATATTATTTTCTCTTCATCACACAACCAAGTCAGGCTGTTTCTGAGTGAGAAGGAGGGCTGCCATATAGCTGATGAGCAGGTGGGTTTCTGCTAGCTGCTAGCCAGGTGTTTTGTTAGCAGCAGCACCACTACAATGGCAGTATGAAGGTACTGTCTCCTGACTCCTGTCCACTTGAGGCCTCAAGTGGAAAAGGACCAAATAACTGTAAGATCCAGAAGAAATGCTGCAACAGTGTTGTAGCCTGAGCGTTTGCATAGATGAGAGTTTTCTTTTCAGAGCAGACCTCGACTGCCTGTCTGTAGACTACGAGACACCTTACTCCATCTTAGAGAAAGGCAGTTCCACACAGATTTCTACAGAAAAGAGTTGCTGTATGTGGTTGTTCATGTCTTATAGCAGCAGTATGAGACACACAGATTGCTGAAGCATACCCACAGATCCAGAGGTAGTCTAAAATGCATAGCTATTTCTAAGAAAACATAAACCATCATGCATTTGATGGCTTTCCATATCCAGATGGACATTACTTACATGGCCAATCATTAAAGGTAAACCATATGGCCATCTCTTCTTTTTTTTTATTGTGAATTTCTCTCATATGTCAGTGTCTAGAACACATTTGGAGTACTTGACTAAAATAGGGGCATAAGTTTGTCCATTCCACCCTACAAGCATTTTACCAGCCAGTGAGCTCTAACTGGCTGCAGAAAGGCAGATTCTGTATGTTTCCTTGCACTGGGTCTCTTTTTGTAATTCCACTATTTTCTCTCCAGACAGTGCCATTAGAGCATGTAAAATTTAATTTCCATCTCATCAGTGTCAGAAGCTGATCAAAGATTGCTCACAAAAAAATTATTGTGCTACTGGCTGCATCCAGAACATATGGGCATAGCATTAGTCACCATAGCCTCTACAGCTCCTCCAGCAATTATCATCAAGAAGAGGCGTGCCGTACACTTTAAAGGCAGACACACATTTCCCAGCATGTTTCCTGATAGCAAACACCTCTAGTATGGTAGGATAAGTCAGAAATTGAGCCTTATATAAATCTGTAACGTAAAGAGTTGACCTCATTGTCACCTAAACCACAGTGCCTGGGGCATATGTGTTATCAGCCACGTGTGTGTACTTTGTCTAGGGGCAGCCCTCCAGTGCGAGCAAAGACAGCTCCTGCCTAGGGCAGCGAGGCTGATAGGGTGGCAAGAAACAGGAGAACTGGGATTTTTCCTCTCCTAATACCAGCTTCTTTTTTCTGCCATAATTTACTGAGGAATGACACATTCCTTACACTCTTCACACCAAGGGGTATTTTCTGTTGGCTAAACAACATAGAGTATGTCATTTTACTTAACCATCTTTGTAATCTCAGATAATGAAGCCACCAGGCACATATTAAAATTAGCATTGCTACCCCAAGTAGGCAGGGTTCTGGGTAGACTTGTCCCTTGGCTTTGTTTGGAAAAATGCTCATTAAAGTCCAAAAATGCAGTTTATGGGAGATGGCTGGAGCCTTTACAACAGGCTCAAATCATACTATTTTCTGGGAAAAAGCACACACTGCCTTTCTCCTCAAGGCTTTGAAGGGGGGGACCTTCACTGTTGTCTTTTAACTGTTCTCTCATCTTGGATACTACAAGGAATGAAATGTGATGAGGTGCTGTCACCCCAATGGCCACCTCAATGAGGCAGAGCCTAGGAAGGACCACTGGAGCCCCGGAAACATGGTGAGCTACCAGCTGGCAGGGAGGAAGAAGAGGTCTGAGGGTCCTGTCACACTGTGTTCAGTTTGTGAACTTGTTAGTGGCAGAGGTTTGTTCTTTGTCTTGGACAACCGACCTTAGTGTAAGCATGGCTCAAAGCAAAGTCCAAGTCACTTTTTGGAACCCTCAAGAATTTATAGGGCACAAGGGCCTCAGCTCAAAGTAGCCACTGATCACTGAAAATAATATGCAGAGGAATTTTCATATCTCATCAATTCCATGAGGACTGCAGAGATAAGTACAAGAAAACTTGCTGATTGTTACACAGCTTATTTGAAAGTCATTTGAGGATAGTGCACAGACATGCAGCTTTTTTTATCTCCTTGTCTGTCTTCATGTAGACATGTATCAAAAATGATACCTCCTCCTGCCATATCTTGGGTATTGTCTTTTCTCAGGAAGTTCACGTTGATTGGCTTTATTTTTCAATGGGCCCATGCAAATCCCATAGACTACCATTTTGTTACTGTTTGTTATAAATAACCATATGTATATTAGATAAATATATAGTTGTTTTTTGCCTCCCCTGAGTGCAAAGAGGAGTGAACACATCACTTCCACTCTGACTCGGACTCTGTTTATGTGATGATGAAGTTGAAAATTTCCATCCTTCTGTTTTATACCCTCTGAGATAAGGACATGCTTTGAATTATGTTCTTTCGTTCTTTCTTTACTCCTTCAGATGATCTTTCAATAGCTGCTGTGGTTGCCTCTCTGTCTGTCCACACAACAGAAAAATACAATATAGAAACCTTCTACTTTGACATTTCCACCAGGAATAAACTTGTCTGCATGCCTGCCCTTTGCTAACTTCCCACTTGTGTTTGAGTTTGCTTCAAAGAGTAAACAGGGAGCCGTTCCCAGAAGCACAAGCTCTCTGAGAAAAGCCACTCTACAAGCTAAAGGTAGTTTTTGAATCATGCCAGATTATAGTCTTTTTATGTAGCAATGAACTTTTTAAAATTGCTGCTATAGTAAGTTAAAAAATATTTACTTGTCTGGGAAGTGTTTAGGTAAGATATGTCCTTAGGAACATATCTTCTAATTTCATTTTTAAAGCAAGATACTGTGCTATAAATTGAACCATCTTTCTCTCTGTTTTCCTTTTTTCAATAGTGGTTTTCAGACTCTCTAGGTCTTGCATGTCATTGTAACAGATTATATTAACCACAAATGATATGTGCAGGTACAGTCCTTTAGCAATTTAAATATATTTTCTTCTAGCAAATTACCATAGAAAAAGGAGTGTTAGAACAAAAAAACACCCTTCTGTGTATTTTAGGGAAACTGTGCTTTAGAAAAGCGAGACCAAGAGTAGAGGATGTGATGTGCTGGGCATCCTGTGCCTTTAGACCAGATGAGACTTCTCCAAAGGAGAGGTTTGCTTATTCCCATGCAGTGGAGCATCTAAAGCCAGCAGGACAAAGTGAATCAGGTCATAAATGTACAGTTTGGAGGTTATCTTGTTTGAAGCAGTAATTGCACTACCCAACACTTGCTAAGAAGCTGCTGTTTGCAAGGCAAATATTTTGTATCAAGCCATTACTGGGTTTGTTATGAGCTGTGGACACATAATAAAAAATGACTACAGTAATATCTTGATGATAGTCCCTACACTGATCAACTGCAAATGATCTGATTAACAGTCAGCTGCTGATTCCCAGTTTAATTAATCCTGATGGGCTATTGATGCGCTGCAACTGTTTGTCCTAATAATGAGGTTTGAAATTAGACTGCGACAAGCCACTTAGACAGCTGCCAAGGAAAATAATCATTTAGGAAGGCGAGCAATGGAGATGGCAGAGGAGGAATGGCTGCTATTTGACAGAAAATTCACATGGCTGTGTCACATGTGTTTTATTTTTACATTTGGAGCACATTAACTGTACCAGCAGTAAGTGGTGACTGCGAGACACATAACTAGCTTTACAATTAAGAGTGCTACTTCTCATCAGTATGCAAAAGCTAAACATGAAACATGAAGTGTGTTAATAGCAGAATATATGTAGCTACAGACCATTGAACAATTTAGGTCAGTCCTTTGCAATGTTTAATTAGACTAATATATCTGTTTGCAATTAATAACAGATGTGACAAGCTAATGTGTCCATGTACTGACAAATTAACCTTTGCCCATCAGCTGCTCGGATCTGTGAGAAAAGTGCCATGTTTTGCCTCTGTTCAACTGAACCTAAATAAAATTGCAGGATAATTATAAACATAAATGTTAATAGAATGTGCTTTCCGTGGGAAGCAGAGACCAAAGGCAAGTATTTCTCAGCCAGGTCGTCGTACTGTACTGTACTTTGCCACGTGTCAAAACCTGCAAATTATATTTTTCCATTTGTCTCAGTGCAATTAGTGTGTGGTTTGACACATGCTAGTTTGATAGTCCTCACCGCCAGTAGACCCAGGACATACGAGAAACCCTAAATTAATAGCCAGGATAAGAATGCTTCCATAGTCATTCAATCTTTGGCCTTATTTGCTGTCTGCAAGCAAATGTGCCCTCAATTTGTGACAAGCCTTGCCACTGAAGTGACGTGGCAGACATGTCTGTCAGGACTTGGGCTGAGGCCATCAGCATATTCCGGATAAGTAATGGGAACATCTCTCACCCCCTGGGCTGGTGGTCTGTTTGCATTTCCAATATTACTCTTCTTCATTCTCTTTCTCTCTCTCCTGCTCCTGCCCCCATATATATTTCTTTTTTTTAAATAAGTATATTAAAAAAATCTTAAAATTATAGGCACCTTATATATATGCTACATATACATATTGTAGGCATCTTTCCCTGCTTTGCATTAAGCTCTGTTGATAAACCCCTGTAAATGGTGGGACTTATTGAGATTGTGTTTGTAAATATGAATATATATGTATATACGTATGCATGTGTGTATATGTTCACACATTAATTTACATGTACATACACATGTAAATGTGTGGATACATATATATACACGTATATGCACTTATCTATTATTTATATTAAAGGTACTTGCAAATAATAAAAGATTTTAAATACCATTAAGTGGCTAATTTTTCCTCTAAATTTGATCTAAACTGCAACCTTTTTATCTTTAAGGTTTCAAAAGCAGGTGGCATGTTTGGGTGTTCCACATCTCCATGTTTACCACTTCTGCAAAATCAGCCTTTTTGGGCACATTGACAAGTTGGCTTCCTTTAAGTTCTCTCTGTTAATGGCTCTCAAAGACCAGACACTAACCTAGGCAGGCCCAGCACTGCCACTCTTGAAAGTCTTGCTCTTCATTTTTGCATGCATGTTTATTGGGAATTAATTGCTGGCATCCCTGGAGGCTGCCTTTGTGCTGAGATGATTTGAAACCTGTTATGTGGCATGTCTGTGGGAGCAACCAAGCCTGGGACCACCCCTGGGACCCAAGAGATGAGGGTGTCCAGTGCTGGGCACTTTTGGGGAACTTTCAGCACATGCTTTTGATAGGTACTTTCCACTAATACCCAAAGTTTTGGTCCTGCAATCAACCCCATCTTTGAATCATATTTATAGTATCGCATCTGAGATTGAGTAGTATCAAGTCATCAGCAGCCTAGAACTAGCAGCAGGATTTGAAGAAAGAGCCATAAAAATAGGGTAACATTAAAACACAAAGGAGCTATCAATTACATGTTCTACTGCTCCTTTGGACACTTGCTTTGTGCTGCTGGAATATACACATAAGAACTGGGTGTATATCGACATCCCTCACCCAAATAAGTGTCAAGAGGTAAAGCATTATTATCTCTCAGCCATAAAACCACAGTCTCCACTCATTTTCCCTCCTAAAGGTCAGACATTCGCAGCCTGCATGTACTGCCCCTAAAATGAATGCCACACTGTCATCAGCATTCAGCACCACAGCTGCAGAATAAAGGGAGCCCAGCCAGCCACATGAGAAAGAGGAGATAAAAAGAAATCAGAAAGCAAAAATAAAATGCCTTAAGTCTGTGCAGCAGACTTTTGCCCTCCCTCACTAATCAATTGTCCTCCTGGTGTTCGTTCTCTGCACCAAGTGACTGGCATGTGGGATGGGCTGTGCAGAGACCAGCAATCACCCAAATGCACGGCACAACCCCGGCCCATGCGGGCTAGAGCAGCACTGAGGCACCCTGCAGCTCTTCCATGCAAAGAGCAGACAAATGCTGCTTCCACAGCACAGAGGACTCATCCTCCTAAGCTCTGAGCACCCTTGAAATTCTTGTTCCCTTACACTCTGTATAAGTTTTGTTTTACAGTGAAATATTTCTCTGCAAAAGCTGTCCTTAGCAAGGCGAGTGGAGATGCAGAGCAGCAGGAGCCATGGGGGTGCTTCACATGCCTTTTTGGTGGCACATCTCCCCACTGTGTCAGGCTCTGTTGATAAACTCATATCACCGATGGGATTTATTCAGAGTGGACCTTGGGCAGGGCTGTCACTCACCATGCTCATCAGTGCTACAGCAACAGGTCACAGGACATTCCTACATCGTAAGGCCAAATATTCTATTCCATAAACTGTGTCTTAAATCAAATTTTTAAGTGAAATTACCACCTTACTTGAAACTCTGAATAGGCATTTTTCAATTCTACCTTGGAATTATTATTTGTTTTGATTTTTTTCCATCTGATCTGTTAAGAATATTCATCCTTCAAATTATAAATAAATTTAGAAAAGTATGCAATCTGAATCAGCCAACAACTTGGAGTGCAGCTTATTTTGACATATGAACAGTCTGGCAAGAAGTAAGCAATCCCAATCTTTCCCACGAAGCTCTGATGTGAGGGCAGTAGAAGTGAGGGTAGAAGGAAGAGACTGTGCTGAGAACTGGACAGAAATGAACAAGCTCTACCACAGAAAATGCTGCCCAAAACTCTTTAGGTACAGCCTATATGATGTTTATGGAAGAGGCATCTGCCTAAGCAACAGCCAGAGTTTCAGGCTCTTATTTCCCTTTCTGGGCTGAGTTTTGCTCTGTGTGTTTGGTGACAGGACAATACAGGGCACATTGGTGTAAGTTTCTCCTTCCAGAGCAGCAGAGAGGAAGAGTTGCTCCGTGCTCAGGTATTGGAAGTGCCCAGAGCATGACCTGCAGGACGCCTGTGCCAGCTACACTATGGGCTTGTCTTTTCAGGTTTACTTTTAATAATTGTACAACAGCTCTTGTGTTTGAAGGAGGGAATAGATTTTGAGATTACTGCTGCCCCCTTTTTGCCCTGTGTATCCTTGGGAGCGTGGCAGAAAGGTAGCTGCTGGCGCTCAGGGAAAAAAAAGAAGTGTAATGGATTGGAAAAGCATATACTTTACTTTGAAAAGTTCATCCACATGTTTCTGGGTAGTTAAAAAAAAAGGAAATCTATAAATGCTACATAACTTTTTAATGAATATGGCCTTTAGCTAAGCTGAACTTCCAAAAATGGGTTTGAACTACTACAGTACTGTATCCTGATAGCTTCCTGTGTGAGGAAGCCTGCGTTTGTGTGTTTCCAGGAATCCACTGTCACAACTGTATAGGAACCTAATAGCAGCAGATATAGAACCAATAATTTCTAAATGAAGTGTGAGGCTTTGGAGTGGATTTATCCCTCTCAGCCCAGTTCTGAAAGACTCCTCACCAAGGAGTGAGTGGTTTACTGCCTTGTGTGGGGCTGCTGGGATGTACCTGCACCTGTTTCTGCAAGAAGCCAATACAGAGGTTTGGAAAGATGATCAGTTTAAAGCTGAAGAAAGTTCCTGTCCTTTGGGTTAGCATGTTCCTGCCACATCAAATCTCCCCACAGGGGTGCCTGAGGTGGATGTTGTGTGCAGGATCCCAGCACAGCACCCAGTCCACACACTGAACAATGGATGCTCTCTTCTGAGTATTTAGGTACCAAAGAGGAAGTGAATGAAAATCTGATATTCACCATATATGCAGGCATAACAGATAGGGTGGAATTAACTCCTTGACTGTCATTCTTGCTATTTACTTTAAAATATGGGGCTTTTTATTATTTCTTCATGTGTACATCAACTTTTGTGTCTCTCATTGCAAGACTTGCTTCATTTCTCTGTAGAGCTACAATCAAAGGATACATGTATGAGGGGCCTAATAATTTTCAGAGATTTTTATTTCAAGCCATTAAAGCTGAAATACATTACTCCCTTTCTAAAGCTTTCAGAAAATAAGCAGATGAAAGCTCTGGGCTTTCTGCTGTCCTTGTTCTTCCACTTATACAAATAACACATAATAACACCTGCATTCAAAACCTGGGTTTTTTGCCCTTCATATCCCAAAACAGTATAAATTGATGTGGTTCAGATCAGCTATTAAAAATTCTTCTCTACCTTTGCTTCAATTTATAGCAAAGCAATATGGCTCTGGTAGACTGGTAGTATGAATACATGGTATTACTGCATAACCTATCATACGAAATTAGATTCTCTATCAAAAACAAAAGTTTTAGCAGGATGAAATTATGATTCTGTGAGCAGGTCTCCTGCTCTGGCATCAACATTGATGCAAAATTGATGAAACTTCCAAGTGAAATTGCATTGTTTGATCTTCACAGTCCTGGAATAACATAGCCTAAAGCTACAGTTTCTGTAAACTTACTTTGCACAAACGACTTAGCCAGTACTGATGTATTGACATAGTGTGCCCATGAATGACATTAGGGCTACTTAGAAAAGAGACAAAATAACAGAAAAAGAATGCAGCAATTGGTTCTGAAATTACCTTTTTCCAGTGAACCTCTCTGAAAAATTACCTTTTTCTGCTGAGTCTCACTCAAAAATTACCTTTTCCAACTGAAGCTCTCTCAAAGTGCCTTGATGTTAAGCAATATAGTTTTTAGTTGAAAATGTCACAAGGCCATGAAAAAAAATTGATAGAAAATTTCAGGGTTCCTTGTTGATATTTGAAGCAGCCTGTGGATTTTTGTTCTTTAACACAGATCTTCTCTGCTGTGCTACCACTTTGATTTCTGTGTTGCCCAAACCAGCATGTTTCTAGGCTTAATGGCTTCACTGAGAGGAATGTGAAGGTGATTTAGTTATTTCTGTGGAGGTGATGTTACCAGGAGAAAATTGGTAAACAGATGTCTTCTGAGCTCTTTCCAATTGTATACAAAGCATTGGTTTGTTTTTAATCATGAATTAGAATAAATAATCTCTATCAATGTCTTTCTATTTAATGCATCTATAAATGCAATAGTACTCAGATTGTCTGAACTACTTAGGTGAAGGTGTCCAGATATTTGTCTACATATGTGGCTGACAAGAAACAGTGATCCAGAGCTCGTGGAAATCAATGGAAGGACTCCCACAGCATCAGCAGGCTTTAGTTCCCACCTGTAACTGGAAGTTAAGAGACCAGGTGACTGTCAGCAGGAATTTAGAGTGGAGGATTGCACAGGCAGGGATCAGGATTTTCTGTACTTGATAAGACTGAAGCCTCAGGCTGTTCATGCAGGTGGATCTAACACCTGTACACAGCCCCAGTGAACTGTGGCAGGCAAAAGAGGCAGTGTATTAGCAAAACTGGGAGCCAGGAGACACCAAGATTAAAGGTTTGGGCACCTGAATAAGATACCAAGAGACAGCTTGAGGATAATTTTACAGTGCAGTGGCAATAATTGCATGTGTACAAGTTCTTACTGTGGTACATGCAAGGTGAACTTTCTCTGAGGAGTAAGGCACATTGCATTTACTGAGGGTTTGAGCACGGATGCAGGCAATTACTGCAGAGGAGCTGGCTCTCTGCTTGCTCCCACCCATGTAACGAGTTCACGTGCTCATGACATGCAGGAGAATTCATCTTACTTGCAACACTTGGTCTAAAATAGCAATTAAAGTTTCCTCAATAGTCAGTGGAAACAGACAGACCCTGTCCAGTTCCTCCCACCAGTCCTGGTGGAATTTTCATCGCTTCTGATCACAGGTCTTTAGGAAGCTGCCTCCATGCAGTCAAGCTGCCATGCTCCATCACATGCAGTCCTTCACAGGAGGTGGCTGTGCAATACCCAGCTCTGTGGTTAACCTGCAATCTACCTGGGACACACAGCACTGAACCTGCTGTGCACTCTGTCCTCTCCCCAACAGCCTGTGTCCAGTTCCTGAAGGAACTGCTTTGAGGCAGCTCTCTCTTCCTATTGAGAGCAGAGGGACATGAAAGACAACCATGGCTGGATGGGGCAGTTCCACCACGAAGATGTGGGAACAAGGGCTGGCTGCATGGGGGCCCTGGGCTGATTCAAATGAGCTGTGGATAGGAGGTTAACTTTGCCTCTTAAACACAGTGCAGGTCCAACAGCTTATGGAGACAGTGAGCAGTGACCTACCCAATAAAAATGGAGAAATGTAGTCTTGGACAGTGTAACTCCTCAAAGGACAATGTTTCCAGCTAGGAGGAAATATGCACACAAGTTGTGATTTTAAACATGAATTGTTTAAAACAGAGAAATGATAATTAGATAAATTAATTAAACACAAATGTATTACAGATAATATTAAGAAGATTAGTTACGAATCTCTTTTGGTTGTATATTGTGCTACAAAGGAACAAGAACAATGCATTTAAGAGGGGATACTTCAGCATCAGCTATTGTCGGTCGATGAACACTGCAAGATCAGCTTTGAAGTTTATATTTAATTAATATATTGAGCAGATTTAGCCAGATAAAAGCCTACAGGAGGAACAAAGTACTCCTCATAGAAACATGTATCTTGTGTAAGTTTTCGAGGAAATGTAGAATATGTTTATTACAAGTTATGGCATTTCAAACTGATGCCCCTGAATTCAGGGAAAACATAAGATTAACCAGAACGCCCCCAAAAGAGAAAAACTCACTACTTCCCTTAGAAAATCTATCCAATACCTTCATTAATGTCATGTATATTGACTTAAATCATCAGTCAATGCTTTCTGCCTGTAGGTCTGACATTGTTACCAGGATTGTAACTACAGTTGGCTGGAAATAGACAGTTACACACCCTGAAAGCATTTGAGGTTTCAGAATTTGTTATCAATATCTGTAACTGCAGAGGAATGAACCCTTCTGTGTTATTGCATTAACTGAAGTTTAATGAAACTGATGGAGACATCCTTACACACTTTGGGCTGGATATATGTTCCTTGCCAGAGGTGGAGCAGTGCTGTGGTCCAGTTTGTGCCTGAGTATGCTTGTGCTGGCTCTGAGTGCCACCTGGGTGGTGGCAGGAAGGTCACAAAGCATTTTTGCACAGTTTTGGAACTGGTTTCTGCCTTTGCCAGTCCTCCCTTAGCTCATGGAAGGCTTAGGGGGTTTTCCAGCAGGGGTGGAAAGAAGGATGTGAGTGTAAGTATTTATATTCACAGTATAACAGTAACTTATGGCATACACAGTAAGAATATTTGGCATGGGGCAAATCTTTTTGATAAAGGATGCTAATTTTTATAAAAATCCTATTTTCCTGTGCCAGTCCAAATCTTTCTGGGTGCAAGCGATTTGCCTGATGTGGGGAAAAAGGGTGCACCTTTCTACCTGTGGCTCAGGCAAGGAGTGCCATGAAGCCCTTCAACCCACAGACAGCAGTGAAGGTCCTGGAGAGTGATGCCAGCACAGGAGGTGCAGGTACCTGTGCAAAGTGAGTGCTCTGCAGAGCAGAATGCAGTGACAACCAGAGAGCTAACAGAGGGAGGTTCACAAGCAAATTCTGCAGGTGATGGCCTCTGCACAATGTTAGTGCCTGGGAAGCCAAATGGTGTATTTTCCAAGCCCATCCTCTTCTTCTTGTCCCTTTAGCAGTTCCCTCTTCAGGCTGTGACATAATACCACACTGAGGTGTAACTCTTTACAAGGTCAAAAAGGCAATCTCTATGAAAATCTCTCACAAAGTAAAATAATATAGCTGCACCCCTTACCAGGCATGGCAGCAAATGTCCTACAGTTTTCCTGAAGGAAAGAGTATTCTGAATCCTTTCATTTAAAATACAGGGAATTTGTCTCTTCCCAAATCAGCATCCTTTTCAAAGGAGTCAGTTCTGCAATCCCACAGCACAGCCAGGTCTAATCCTGGGCCTGCCTCTGCTGAGCTCAGTTTTTGGGGCTGCATGTGGCCAATATGCCCCAACAACTCCCAGAGGAAAGCTGTTCTGTTGGAGGAATTGTCTGTTAATCAGGAGACACAGGCCAGCTCTTTTAGCAATAATTAGCATGGTGCACTCGGGTATCCTGGCATAGAGAGATGAGATTTTAACACTCAGCTACATTTCATGCTGAAACAAATCTATTACAACCTTTGGAATTTTAATCATTCCTACCTCATTAACCTGCTAATGGACAGAGAATCACAGAATAATCTGAGTTGGAAGGAACCCAGAAGGACCATCAAGTCCAACCCTTGTGAATGGCCCATATGAGTATCAAACCTGTCATTTTGGCATTATTGGTACCATGTTTTGACCAACAGGGCTCTCCTATCTATAGTTATACAAAAATCAAAGGAGAAGTGTGATTCTGTAGATTGCAGAAATCCATTTCTAATAAACAGGAGCTCTTTACGGCAACTGAACTTTGAGCAAAGCTGAATGCCAAGGGATAAGTTTGCTGTTATTTTATAAAGATAGGCTGGGACTGAACACCTTGCACATCTAAACCTCAGAGTGAATAGGAGCTGGAGATACACAAGAAACATAGACTAGAGCAGTGGAGGTCCCCCTTGCAGAATACATTAGGCAAGTGCACTCCTATTTGAAATTTCTACAGGGTTACATGGATAGGAAAGCTATGGTATTTCCTGTCTCGTTATAATTTTATGTTCCTTAAAAATGAATACCTGGAGTACAGACTATAAAAGCAGGACTAAAGTCATTGATAGGCCAGGTAGGATACTATCAAAGTGTCTGTGACTCTCCACATACATTAGTGGTGGAACTTGCTTTCCATAAAGAGCCCCGTAAAATAACTGCTCTCCAAACAAACCCTCCTAAAGAAAACGCTCAGGTTAAAGTCCAAATCCCCATATGACCTTTTTTTTAACATCACATATATTTTTAGAGTTCTTTCAAATGCTCCTGACATTATTTTCCACCTTACGAGACCCCCAACAACAGATTGTGTGCCTTCATCCCCAGTAATTTTGGAGGCTGTATCAGTGCCTGGGCAGAAGAGATGCCTGTTTACATTTTTTGGTAGCTCACCTGTGCATTCAAGCTCCCACCCCACTTAGGTGTGAGGAGGAGGACAGCAATGCCGAGGAGTCCATCCCGACAGACTGATTTGATCCCCCGTGCCCGGAGCGGTCACGGAGCCGTGCCCCAGCCCAGGGCCATCCCGCGCATCCCCGGGGAGCCCCGCGGGGCCGGGGGTGTCGGTGCTGTGTGGGAGCCACGCCTAGATGTCCTATGGATTAAGCGGAGGCGAGGAGCGCTGCCCTCATGGCCAGCCCGGCCGGAGGGTTGGCGCGCTCGGCGCCCACGGGCTGCGGGCGCGGAGCCGGGGCTGCGAGCGGCTGCAGCGAACACCACGGGTGCTGTGCTGGGAGCACCCCGCATCCTTCAGTTCGCAACATAACAACTATAAGGACTCTGCCGGTCTCATTCCAAGCCCGTATTTTAAGGCACGGCCATACACACAGCACTCCTGCTGTCACACCAGGCTGGGGTTAAGGTTTCCGCCAGCTCTCAGCACACAGAACTGCCTGCCCTGGGGTCAAGCATGTCCTTTATTTTATTTTAATTTTTTTTAAGGATGCACACTTTTCATAGAAGCAGGTGTCACATTTTTCTTTTACCAGAGGAACATGAATCCACGTTGATTTCTACAAAACTGAAGACAGTTTTTATTTTTTGTGGTAGTCTGGAGATGTCCCAAGTTACAAAATGGACAGCCCAAAAGCTCAGAAACATGAAGCTGGCACTACCTTCTGCAAATCCCTGCTGCCCATGAGGGGTCCAGAAATCCTCTTTCATACTGATGTTACTTAACTTCAACAAACACATCTATTTTTTCAAATGTTTAGATGAAACGAAGCAAAGAAAGCATTTATCAATATTTTTAAAAATCCATTTAAATTATGGAAATAAAGTCTGAAACACTGCACTTCTTTCCAGGGCCCCTTAAGGAGAGTCCCAGAGAGACAGGTGTAAGCCTGCTTGCTCGAAATACAGGACTGGAACCGGGGAAATGAGCAAGCTGATATAACACAAACATATTTGGGGGAAAAAACAGCAAGAATAGTCACCTGGAGCCAATTGCCATGGACCTATTTTATGAGCTAGAAAACCTCTGACAATACATACCTGGCTGAAAAAAGTCAGACATGATAGCAAAAAATATGCAGCTAGTACTTAAGTCTTGCTTTTTAAGCAAAAATTAAAAAAAAAAAAAAGGAAGTATGAGTTATTTTGTGATCATTTATATATTACAGGGAATATGAGACTCACTTGATTAAAAACTAGCTGAAAGAATACACCTGTTTAAAAACCCCTGCAAATTAATTTATATAAGGCCAAGGATTAAGGATATCTCCAATGTCATTCACCTTTTTTTTTGGTGTGCTGCATTATGGCAACCTTGAATATTTCTGCCCTAGCCATAGGCAGTGACATCCAGTAGTGAGGGCAAAAATGAACAACTAACCTTTTTTTTCACATCTAAATTTACCTGATGAGTAGCTCAAAACATGGTTCTCCTCTATGGCCACCCTCAGGCTGCTGAGCACTTGTAGGCAACATGCCACCCAGCCCTTCACCAAACAAGCAGGGAACAAGCAGCAGCAGTAGAAGAATTAAAGGTTTGCCTATTGGAATTTATTTTGGGGGGATTATTATTGTTGTTGTTGCTGTTGTTATTGAAATTTCTGGGTTTGTTGCTATTAATTTGGTTTTCCAATATCCCAAAGGAGACAAAAAATGCAGTTGAAAACCTGGGGCCTTGGATGCAGCAGCAGAGCCAAAACTTCTGCAAACAGAGCTGAGCCATGGGCTGCTGCAGAGGGTGAGAAGGGGAAAAATGTCGAGTCATTCATGGGAGGAGTCTGTCAATGACATTGGCTGTTGTGCTTATCTCCACTGTGTGAAAAGCTTCTTTATTTAACAAATTAATGTTCCCCTCTGTGGTGTGAAAGGTAAAGCAAGTGACTCGGAGCTGGCTGCTTGGCTCTGTCGGGGCCAGCCGGCCGGGAGTTACCCTGGTACCCTGGAGCTCTGAAAGCCTGAAACTGGAACAGAGCAGGACAAACCCCTTCGGGAAAGCAGACAAGGTGGGTTTGGAAAGCAGGTCTACTTTCTGCTGCTCTGCTGGCTTTCCCAGAGACAGAAAATGTTGGATTTGAAAATGTCGCTGAGGAAAAAGAAGAACCAGGAGGAAGAAGCCTATGGAGAAACTCTAACCCTCTGGGCTAGAAGGGCTCATGAGGTGTAACAGCCCTACCAGGTTCACCATAAATCTCTCAGAGAATTACCATGTTGGTATGGATGCATTGATGGCTGCTGTCCTTTGAGTTAAGTAACAGAATAAACACGAATTTGTACTCTTAAACCTCCTCCTGCTGTGTTTAATGAATTTTTAGTTCATGATGTACATAAATAATCAGGCAAGTCAAATAACAGGAATTACATTTTACAATAAAGAATAATTAAACCTAAAGTATAGACTTAGTCTCTGTTATACAAAGAAATGTAAATAATCTCTGCCAAAAAGTGCAGGAGTACACTTACTGAGCTTTAACAGTCACACACACTGGCAGAAAGGATGCTTATATAAATATTGTCTTTTATTATAATGTGGAAAACATAAACCTGTATGGGAGTAATGATAATTTCTGAAAGCTATTGGAAAATAACATAGATTCCTGCATTCAAAAATTACTTTTTAACATAAATAATAACTTCAATTAAGTTCATTAGTTAAAATTAAAAATAGTTTATTAGAAAATCATCATTAAAATGCATGGTCCGGAGCAGAATATTTTTCTAACTGGGACATGAAGCAATAGTGAAACAGCACTGAATCACATTTATTATTTCTCTTCTGAAAACGGGGAAAATTTTCTGTGGCTGAGACGTGATACTCTATAATGCTGGCTTGAGTTTTGCTTTGTGTCGGTTTGTTGTTTTTTTTTGTCAGCGTACTGTTATTTCATATTCTTTTTTTCATTCCTCTGTTTAGAAAGAAAAAAGTGAACAAGTGAAGCACAACCTTTGGTAGATTGATCTGTGACACCCCATAATCTTTTGATACTGCCTTGATTTCTAATTGTGTTTTTCACATTTTTAGCAAAAGAAATATGAAAAAATCAGAAGTGTAACCTATATTATTATACTTTAATGTGATGTTCTACTTTTCTGTTTGTAGTTCTTGAAGTTTTTGTCTTACTTCATTAAACATTTAATAAATCACTGCCAGTTTTGTGACAGATTTTAACCATAACACAAACAGCAGGAGGTGTAAACTCAGTTCAGTTCGTATAGGCATATAATATCCGTGTCGACATCATCATCCCCTCCAGGCATATTGGCAAAATGGCCAATGGAAGCTAAGCTTTTTCCGACAAAGCTTCGAAAATAAAGTTTTCTTCTTTTATCTTACTACAAATCAATTGGAGCCCTTACAGCAAAATCCTATAAAATAACTTCAAACACCGCTTCTTAGTCTAAAAATTTGTATTATGGCTAAAACTCTTTGAAGTTTTATGACTGAAGTTTGGAGAAAAATGATTTAAGTGCTATCTGCTAGACATCAGAGTGTCAAAATTTCTCTCCGTTTTCTTGACACATAAACTGCTACCTACTGTATGTTTTCTAGAGGTTTTTTTTCTTTCTTTCAACCACCTAACCCAGCTTGCTTGATAAAAGTTACTTAACTGCAGTTTATCCCATTGAATTAATATCCTTTTAAGCTTTGGCTTAAAATAACTGATTACTTTATTTTTGATTTTCAGCATCTCTGACAACACAGGTGGCAAGGGGGTGGGGAAAAGAGCTGCTTTGCAAGTGTCATATTCATTTTTGAACAGAAAAAAACAGGTAAGGTGCCCAAAACAACACATTTGCAAAGTGCACAACTGAGTCCTTGCTTTGGGGCAAATGTTGGAATAAGGTCTATTGCAGTAAGCTGTTTCTCAAAGGGGAGAAAAATTCCTCCTGCAGGAAAAGCCGTAGGGTGAGTGGCTCATAGGACACCCAGAAATGCTGGCAGTAATAAAGGTTCATGCTGCTCCTTTTGAAACGTCAGTGAAAGAGCCCCTCGCATGCTGCAGCACAAGTGGGCAATGGTTAAGTGGTTAAATACTTTTTATTCATCCTGAGGTACCTAAAGGCCTGAGGAGGCCAGGAGCAGGATGTATCCTGTCCAGCTGCCATCAGTCTTTTTTTCTCTCAGACAGAGTTTGGTCCTTTTAACCCTGGCACCAAACAGTGCCCGGCACTGGCATGCTGCTCTGTGTACAAACACCACCATGAAATGACATTTGGAACAGCTTTATTTGCTTAAAATTTCCAGAGTGCAAAAACCTGAGGAAGAACTTTGAAACTAGGGGCACAAAAATAAAAAATTGATCTAAAGCATACCTTTTGATTGCCTTTTTTGCTTCATTAAAAAAAAAAAAACAGAAAATAATGTCAAAATTCTCCATAGAAGAAAAATTACGTTGCATTGACAGAATTCCATCAAAGTGACATGTATCCAAATTCAGTAAGATGGTTACCATACAAAAATTAAGCAAGGAGCACAAAATCTTCTGCAGAGAACAACAGTAAGAAAAAGTAAAAAAAACCCAATTCAACAACTGTGTCATTTTACCTTCTGCAACCTTACAAAATTTTGTTATCCAACATAAGTGATTTGTTTTGATAGGCAGGCAAAATATAATAATTTGAGGGAAAAAGGAGGAAAAGAGAGGGAGTCCATTATCATCACCTTGGAAAAGGATGGATGAACAGATTTTGTGCCTGAGCTGGTAAATTCGTAGTACATGTTCACATGGCTGGAATAATATAATAAAGTGACTTAAATATAAATGCCATTTAAGAACCACTCCATAGTGAACAGTTAAAATGATGGCATTCAAAAGAACTTCCTCAACAGAGCCTTCTTTTGCTGCTAATTTGCTGAAGTAGATCTGCTGTCTTTTCTTCTCCATTCCTCTTGATGTACCTCAAGGCGTGCTGGGGGCTCACCCATCATGTGCTGGCTCATAACAAGTTAAGAAGAGGGAGCTCGATTGTGGCATACAAGAAACTGAAGTGTAGGTCCAAAGGGTTGCAGGAAACCATCAGCTGTTTAGAATGGGTGAGCTGGGAAAAGATCTTGCCAAGGAAAACATTGGATGAAGTCAGATGGCGTGTTCCCCCAGAGCAGCCATGGAGAGCACTGTGAGCAGAGCTGCTCGCGGGCAGGGCGATCCAGAGCACGCTAAGGACAAAGCCCTCTGGAAGGCCACATCATGCTTGATAGGCTTTTAATGCTAAGCAATTACAAATTGCCATTAATGCTCCAATACCACACAGATACACAAGACTTTTCTCTTCTGTCATGAGTCATTAGGTCAAAAGACTGGATAATAACAGCAATATTAGTCCCACCAGAGAGCTGGGCTGACATGAGGACATGTGGGCATGTTTTTGGCACTTCAGGCAGTGCCATGATCTAACTTTCTGTCTCTCTCATGTCACACAACACATGGCATTGAGCAGGCCCTGGGCTCTAGGAGGCAGCTCTGAAAATGTGCTTTGCCTTTTCATGATCTTTTCACCTAGCCTGTTATGACACAGTAGGTAAAGGAAACTGCAACATAAGAAAATGGCTGGGTAGGTATTAAATCCCCAAACAGTTTAACACACTCTTCCTATACTGATTCTCCACTATAAACCACCAGGCTGCAATGCAGATGATAAAG
Organism: Trochalopteron elliotii; assembly: GCA_024734555.1. NCBI lineage: Eukaryota > Metazoa > Chordata > Aves > Passeriformes > Leiothrichidae > Trochalopteron > Trochalopteron elliotii. Next base: position 1,391,960 of record JANPWX010000080.1, on the reverse strand, counting down.
CTCCATCTGACAACAAAATCCTGACTTCACACTACCAGTCACATCGATCAACATCTGAACTAATGTCAGAGTCTTCTCTTACTAATGAGCTGCTGCACTGAGATGCAGCTTTGCTATCAGTCAGATACCTGTAATGAGGTAGAATGAATGGCAAGACCCCTCTTCAGACGCTTTCTCTAATCTAGCCACAGAGGGGCTTCGTTGTTCACTTATTTTTGGTACAGACAAAGAGTTTCTTCCTGAAGATCTCTATCAGCATCACACAGTTACTCGAGCACCTATTTCATATGTTAGCTGCAGCTGTTTGGAAAATTTCTACCAGGAATTAATTTCTTTTTTTTTTCCCCTTTCTAATCATTTGCAATCCCAGTGCTTCTATATAAGGACTGTAGTCCCAGTGCTTGCATATAATGGCATCTTCATGTGCACTTCAAATTCAAATGAAAGTACCTTGCCACGTTCCCAAGTTGGACATGTTCATGTAGCACTCTGCTTTCCTTAGATTATCTGGCTACAATGCACATTTGTCCAGCTGTTTAGGCTTTGATTTTAAGCCCCAGCTACCATGCAGTGGTGTATCCTATTTACCCATCCCTTAATATCACGGGAGGGATGTGCTGCAAATCCATAGCTTTCCATCAATATAACAAAGCCACAGTAATGATTTCTTTATTTTTCTTTGCCTGTCATGCTACTGCTGAATGGTCTGAACTGAAGTTACTGTCAGACCCAGAGGTTCTGCCCAAATCTGATCTAAGGCAGTTTGCTAAGAAGGTAATTTAGAGCTGCAGTGATTGAAGAAGCACCCTAAAACTGTAACAGAGGAAAACTCAATGAACAAGTAAGGAAAGCTCCAGTATTTGTTACAAACACTCTCTTTAGGTACTAAATTAAGAGCAAGGTGGTTTTCTGTACTGGGGTTAAGTGTCAGCACAGACAAGTTAGCTATTATTTGTTACTGCTATGAAAACAGTAATTACAGAAAGGCTGGGCTTGGGTTTATGTTGAAAACTGAGGTTGTGACTTGTATCTTTCTCATCTTCCCAAATATTTCAGTCAGGTTTTGTTTTTCTTTGTCTTAAACCAACATCTTATGTCTCTCAGTGGCAGATCTCAGCATGCAATTATTTATGCATGTCTCATTCCATGCCACATAAAAAGGGTTATCAAGTTTGTATCTTTAAGACTAATGAGCTGTTGGTTAACACTTTTGAGGCAATTAACCGGAGGTATCACTTCTTCTCCACCGACAGACATTGTTGCATTCAAATTTCTCCACTGGGCAAGACACAGGTGTGGAGTTGAGCCCCTGCTTGTTTGCCCTGACAGACAAGGCTGCAGGGGATGGGCAATGAGTGACCCCTCCACAGGGACCCCAGTATGATGGTTTATGTGGTCTCTGGCATCAGCTGATGACATTTTGGGGCAGATAGGTTAGTGGCGCTCAGCAAAAAGTGTTTGCATTTGTTCTGCCACACACGCAGCCCCTCTCAGACCAGTTATGGCATAGCTCTTCACACCACCAAGCACCTCTCCTGCTGCCTGCAAGGGACCCAGCCAGGACTTCTCAGAGCCCTGTCAGTGTCTGGATGCTGCATCAGTCCCTCAGGGCCAGTGGAACCTGGCTCAGGCTAAAGCCACCCTTCAGGCTCCTCTGACTGCTGCCAAGGGACCAATAAAGCAGCCAAGATCAGGGCAGAGCAAATCATCTTCGACTATGGTTTTAACCATTATCTTCAACTAATGATACACAGGAAGATCTAGTGAGGGTGTGATGAAGTCTTCCAGGGTGTGTCTGCTGTGAAGATGCAGAGACTTCTATTTTCACACTCAAGCAACTACAGGGAAGTAACCTGTGAGGTGGAGAGTTTTCTTCTGCCTTTAAAGCACATGCCTTCAAAACATATACTTTTATTTCCTGAACAACTGAGATTTCTTCCTGTGAAATAATTGGTTTTTTTTGAAAACAATAATGCTTCACATGCATCTCACTGAAAATATTTTTTCCTCTTTTCAGGATTAGTATTTAATTTCATGTTTATGTTGTATTAATAGAAAGGGAGGGTCTCATTTTTCTTTTCAAGTACATCCTTGTCAAAAATCCATTTTTTGTCACAGTGCACTTTGCAGAAACCTTGTGGACCCACTTGGTTGTGGGAGGAAAATATCCTGGATCCTAGGAGCAGCAGTCCCACTCCAGCCAGTCCAGCACACACGTGTGTCCCACAAGTGCCTGCACTGGACATGCAGAGACAGCTTCTGCAGAGGAGCAGTGCTTGGGCAGTGTGGGAGGAACAGGAGGGAGCTGGTTCCTTGCTGGGGCAGAGGGGCTGCCTGCACTCCTTCCCTGCTGGAAGTGTCAGGGCCCAGCACCGGCTGGCTGGCAGCAGGACAGGCGTGTCTGCCATGAGACACAGCCACCACAGCACTGCTGCACCTCGGGTACAAGCCTAAGGAGCTCTGGTGTGCAGCCTGGACTGAGCAGCCCACCAAGACAGGACAAGTGTAAGCCCTTAGCAGCAAACACAGCCTTACTGCACATGGCAGGGCAGTCCCTTAAGGAGACACAGAGTCAAAGCTGTGGTTCATCCTCCTTGATGCACACCCTGCTCACAGGTTTTTCTGGTAGAAGTTTGCATAAGCCCGGGCTGCACCTGAGAGAGGGATCCTGCTCTCTGGACTGTGGCTGCCATTCCCTAATAGTACAGAAAAGCGCTGGTGGGAAAGTGTGGCAATTCTAAAGATATTGTAAATAAAATAAATCCATGAGGCTAGGGGGAGGTGGTGTTCCACCTGAGATTCATATGCAAACTCTGAAATATTAAAAGCACCCTGGTGAAGGCATTGCTAATTAAAAGGATAAAATGTGCACACATAGAGAACAGATTATTTAAAATATAAATTGTTTCCTATTAAGATAATAGTGTCTAACTAAATGTTGAAAGATCTGGATAGTAGTTTACACTGTAAAATGATCTGTTAAGTATGTTCCTGTTAACATCAATACAGCTATTGACAAGCAGATCTAATTTTGCTTTACTTTGAGAGAGCAGACAATAGCAAGTTTTACTAGTGCTATCTTATTTTACAAGCATTAATGAACAATTAACCAACACTACCACTCTTTCCATCTGTAATCCTGTAGTAGGATCACTAATCTCCACCACTAGCAGCTAATGATGAAGGTCTCTTAAGCTTTACTTCTTATCTCAGCCAGTTCTTAATACTCACATAAGTATGCTTTCTGAGCAGGGCGGCCCCCTATTGCTCTGCGACTTGAATACAAAAGACTGGTGAAATTTTTGAAGGGTTTTCTGTTCAATAACACTTCTATACTTATGTTTGCCTTCCTACAACAACAAACACAAGTGATCAGCAGAGGACTAGCAAGGTCACTAAGGGCTCTGTGTTTCCATACTTGTTCTAATACTTATAAGAATGTATTCATGCCCTATTATATATATTCCCTGGCTGCTCAGGCAGAAGCTCTAAACTAAACTGAACTGAAATGAAATAAAAGGGAAAAACCAGAAGACTAAAACAGTGTTTACTTCAAGAACAAGTCTGCTGTTTGTATCGAACAAAAGGAAGCTGGAAAGTGGCTGCCATTAAAAATACATGCAAGATAAACTGAAATTTTTATAGTACACAGTACACATGACATTTTCTAACTTCTCTTTCAGAGTGTTCTTGTGTATACCATACACATGAGATCTGTGTACTGGGGTGGCAGGGGAATTCACTATTCTGTTAGGCTTTTCTGGAATAACTAAGCCAAGCAAAGCAGCAGCAACTTCCCAGACAGGAAATGGAGACCATAGTGGGTTCTGCTCCAATCCCCACCAGGAGAAGGTCCTCCATAGTAGGGGCAGTCTCCCCAATAGTAAAATTTGTGCAATTAAAAATGAGATACACAGTCCTTCATCTCCTTCACCTTTTGCTTTCAAGAAAGAGGGATGAGCCTAAGTAAGATTAATAAATTTTCTCTAGTCCATTTTATTTATTCCATGCACAATGCCTGAACATGTTGGCGCCAACCCAAGCAGAACTCAGGACAACTCGGAGGTTGTTTCCTGGCCTAAATGAAAGCCTTGACACAACTACTCCAACTGGGCCCAAAATACCCACTACAGATGCTGAGATTGTTGGAGATAGGGAACAGCAGTTGAGTAGCAAAAGGCTGGCTCCCATCAGGGAGGTGATCCAGTCCCATTAAAAGCTCACCCTGACCCTTCTTGCATTAAGCTGTGTGGCTGATGAATGAGAATCAAGTTGCCTCATCATACTTGGAGCTGGAAGTACATTATCAAATTGCAACAGATTACCAGGATCTGAGAACAAACATATCTCCAAGCCATTCCCAGAGATAACTGGGAATAACTAAGAGCAATAACTAACAGCACGAGGCATTGCTGAAGAAATGTGCTTTATAAGCAGCTAAAAATCAAGAATTAATATTTCTAATGCAGTCAAAAAGCTGCTTTCTTGCATGTTCTGTTCCAAGGTGTATTCTACTCTAAGGCATAAAAGAAGCTGAACTCACCTGGCACTTGTGGCTGAGAGATGTCTTGGGAAAAACTCCTACTGAGTGTCGCAAACACTAGCTGGCCCCTATGCAGATACAGCCTGGTTTTCTTGTTGTGTTTGTACAATGCATATCA
>JANPWX010000080.1:1346563-1387291 GCA_024734555.1 Trochalopteron elliotii | reverse complement strand
ACAACATACTGTCAGCATATCAGGGAAGATGTTGGGAGTAGAGGAAGAAGTTCAGCCCTGGAACATCTCTCTTTCACAAATTCTCTTTTGTAAATACCTGTTAGGAATCTGGGGATACTTTCCTGGAAAATTAATGCAAATGTCAACAGCTTGCATGATCATCTGTTGAGAGAAGGATTAACAAGAAAACAAAAATCTGATGCTGTGAAGCATATTCTGGAGAGTGGACAGAGGGTGGCCTGTTTGTCATTACTCTGCACCTCCTGCCCATTTGCACAGCTGTCTACACCAGGGCTGTTGGGGGTGCCTGGAACAGAGGTACAGTGATGGGCTGTTGCAGTAGCTGAGCATAGCCACAACCTGGTCAAATGGATCCTTGGATCAAGCATAACAAATAGTAACTATTTTCTTTCAACTGCTCTCAAAATGCTCATTTACTTCCATTTAATTTTTGCATTTTCCCACAACAATGGCATTTTTACTCATATCTGCTGTACAAAGAAAATGTCAGTGTTTAGTGCATTGTTTTCATTTTTATGATATGATAGAGGTGAAGGTAGAAGCCAATTAACAATACTCTTTCCAAGATAGCAGAAGAGCTTGTCTGTGATGTTAGTGCTTTGTATTAACCAGGACGAAGCCAAAACCTTGGTTCAACATTTCCACTTTATAGATAATATCAGAGATATTCCTCCACCCCCACCAGCTCACATATTCATTACCCAAATTGCCTATCCTCAAAGTGATAATATAGTGTGGTACAACATGCCCCGACAGGACACAAATTGACTCTGTGCCTAGATACTATACAGACAGTGTAAAGCAAATATCTCACTCTATTATCTGTTGTCTCTATGAATCAACAGATTACATGGTTCACTGGGTAGCTGAATAACTTCTACACAGTTTGCTCATATCTATTTACACATATTCTACAAAAAATACATTAACACCAAAGGACAAATGTAAAAAAAAGTATACCTGCAGAATCCAGATAAATTACACATGTGAAAAAACACAATAAACAGTAGTGCTTAAATTTCATATACAATATCTGTAGATATGAAAGGCGATTCTTCTCTTATGACTGAAACCTGATTCCTGTGGAAAGCCCTAAACACTTTAAGAGGAAACTTTAATTTGTGACAATTTATTTGTAGGTAAGATTATGCATCACAATTTTAAGAGTCCTTAGTGTTCCACAGAACAACACTGTAACCACAGAGGGTTCTTCACTGATGATCTCCATGGAGCTGCTCCTCTACCCATCTCTAAGTTGTGACCTTTCAGAGCTCCACGTCTCTAGTGTTCACTGTTGTTCCTGGTCACTGATTTGTAAAACATGCTATTTTTTGGAAGAGAAAGCAGTATGTCATGTCCTCCCTTTTCACACCTTGTGTGACAACACAGTGAGCAAAGCAGCCTGTCCATGTCACCGTGGAAAGGAGCAGAGCTTTAGCAACTGGGTAACCCAGGATTTACACACGGCTCTCAAACTGCATGTGGATACCACACTCTCTGGATCCTGGTCTGTCAGCTCCTTCTAATGCCACACTCGAGAAATAAAAGTGAAGACCATGGAAGGAAAGTACAAAACGTCTACACCTTGCAGTGCTGCACCTTACAAACCCCAGAATGTTCAAATTCACTACCATGCATATATAGCTGTGTATATATATATATATATACACACACACATACATTCTCCAAGTTATATTAAAAGCTATTCCTTCTTTTCTGTTTCTCTCTTGCCCACAGCCAACTCTTCCCTCCCAGATACCTTTTAAACCTATTCCCTGATTAGGTCAGAACTCCACCTTTACCCTGTCTTACTCTCCAGAGTAATTCTTCCAGGCAGTCACTGGTTTGTCCTCAGACAGTGGCACTAGAAGCTACTGCATTTGGGTCCTGCCCTATTGCCTGTCTCCTGTGTCCCTGATACACCTTTTCCCAGCAGTGGAAGCAGCTATCTTCAGCAGAGATACAGGCAGTGAGGACTTTGGTCCACCTAAATATCAATTGTTTCTTTCCTTTTTTCAAAAGCTTAGTTTGCCTTGAATTTCTGGGCCAATTATTTCAAATTTAATACTACAATGAAGCAAAACAGTTTAACATTGTATTGTACCATATGGAAATTAAGTGGTAGTATCACAAACTTGCAGCTATTCATCCAATTATGTTCAACAGAATGGCAACAGTAATTTATTTTAAGACTAAAACTAAAAAGAGGGAGGCATTTAACTAAATTTAGTAGCATGCAGTACCTGTCTGCAGGTATGAAAGAAACGGTTTCGAAAGAAAGACTTTTCAGTGCTAATTAAGTGACAAATGAACAGTCAAAACTTGCTGCATATTGAATTTTCAAAAGAGCTCATGGTTAAGGGCATTTTTGGTGCTCTGAGTTGGTTAATAGTATTTAATTGGGAAAGAAAGATTTGTTAAGACTGGTAGATTTTTCCTTGTAAACTATGTCTGCTACTTTGTGCAACAAATTCTACATGTTTTCTACATGTAGGTAATGGAAGATGCTGTTGCAACAGTCTTTTGTGCATCCTGTTTGAAAATTCAGCTACATAACCCTCACTGAACTGTTTATCTTATGTACTTATTTAACTAACATTCAAACTGACAAGTCTCCTATTTCTGGGCTTTCTTTTTATACTTTAATTTATGCCTTATCAGATGAAACTCAGATACTACCAAACTTTGCATGTTTTTGATTTTGCACATAAACTGAAGGGCAGAATTCCAGTCTATGTCCTCAGTCATTCAATCTTTCAAGATCTTTGAACAAGACTTCAAACCCTGAAAAAATACAACCCAAACACAGACTTGCTTCTCTGTCTGTACAAATACGTGAAAGAAACTGGTATGTCAAATTTCAATGTAGGCAAGCCTAATTGAAGCTTTAACTACATTCGAAACAAGAGGCAGGCAGCACCTCCAAACTGCTTTATTCAAGGGCAGGAAGACATTCAGGAATAGAGCTACTCGAATTATTCATTACAAATAAATTATCCAATTAATCTAGGCAACTTTTCTTCTTATTAATAATTCAAAAACTGTTCCTGATAGGGGTGGATGTGTGCATCAGCCCTGATCCTGACAACACTTAGACACACATTTAGCTCTTCATATTCCCCATAATCCCATTGAACTCCATCAATTTTCTCAATGAGCTGCAGGTGAACAGGTGAGTTGGTGAACAGCTTGCTTCTCTGGGTAGTTTTTTAAGGAATAATAATTTGCTTGAGTCATGCAATATTGTGTCTGCACCTAATGAATGACAGCTCTCCAAGAGAAAACGGAATGCTGAGTAGCAGAAGATTAATATTCTTGTTAAAGTCCTTCTATTTTTTTTTACACACAGAGGTTTTATGTGAATAAATCAGCACTTTCACGAACACCTGTGTGAACAAATCCAAATACCAGTGCAAATATTCATAACAGTGAATAAAGCAGGATATACCCTATATGAATACATGGGAATGTAGGGTTCTGTGTTTGGCTATAGTACCTTATGAAGAATATTGTTCCCAAGAAAAGGTGGTAGTACAAATGCCATGCACTGGAAAGCACTGTGGACTGCATTTTTAAAGGTGACAGTCATTATAGGAAGCCTGTTGTGTAATTTAGCTACCTGGCCTATTGTGTATATTTTAAAATTTTGCCATCCTAAATATACAACAGGTCCTTCTGCTAGCTCTCCACAGAAGCCCTCACACCTCCAAGGAACTTTAACAGAAATAAAATCTCACCTGGCCTATTCTGTAGTGATCAAGAAAGCTGCAAGATATTTGCTCTTCATAATTCATGATTCCTGTTGGCATGCACTTGTGGGAAGCTTAAATGGTTATCACTGCTAGTGCTTTAGGGATATCTTATTATGAAGTACTTCTGAAAGATGAAAATAACTATTAGCAAATTTATAATGAGCTTTCTCATGTGCTGGTTCCCGTTTAGCTATAGGCTCAAATTTTTTGTACCTCAGTTAACACCCTTTAAAATATAGAATCATAGAATTGTTTATGTTTAAAAAGACCTTTAAGATCTTTGAGTCCAACCAGTAACCCAACACTGCTAAGTCCACCACTAAACCACGTCCCTAAGCGCCACGCCTACATATTTTTTAAATACCTCCAGTGATAGTGACTCAACTGTTTCCCTGGGAAGTCTGCTCCATTGTTTGACAAGAAATCAAATATTGGAGCAAGTCCCCTGTAAATAAGCTATAATTAAATGTAACAATTCTCACTGATGTTTTGAACAATTATGCAAATCCAGAGCTGTGCTGACAGCTAGGTATAATGCCTTGCAAACTTCCAGTTATCTGCTGCCCACCAACTGCTACCTCACTCAAATCAGCGTGAATCACAGATCACTTGGGTTCTCTTTCAGGGGGACCCAGTCAAACATAACATGATCCCAGAGTCTGACATGACAAAACGTGATAGCTAAAACACAAAGGGAAGCAGGCTTATTTTAGTATCTGATATCTGACAACAAGTTGGATATTGTGAGTGTTTGATTCAATTTTGTGTGTCAGATGGCAGTGGAGCAGACAATAAGGTGTCCACAGTATTTATGAACAGGCAAACACCACAGTTCACTGACGAGGCAAAATAATTTTAGGTAGCACTGAACCTGTCTGCTTGCATTAGGTTGGGGCAGATTTCTAGGTTGGACAGAAAAGCTGCAATTTATTTTTTTCTTTAACAAAACACTGATAACCACTCTTACTGCTAGCACAGAACTTAGGATAACTCTGACCACTAGGCCCTTTTGTCACCCTCTCACTGAACTGCTCTTTTAACAAAGACACTCTCATTTGCACTCAGCAGAATGCCAGGCTAGATTTCAATCATATTGAAGTACTGTCCATGTATCATAGGAAAAAAACCATTACCTCTAAGGTCTCAAGGAGGAATAACTTACTGGAGCTTCAAATCATGTGGCTCTGGACAGTGCTGGGGGTGTAGGAACTGATGCTCCATTGCAGGTATGCTCAGTTATCAGTTTCTCTTTCAAACAAAGCATGTGTCTTTCAGCCATCGCTCCACTGACCATCAGTTAGGAAGGAAATTAACACAATTTCTGTTGCATGTCTGTCTAGTCTTCCCACTAGAACTTTGTTGTGCCTGCAGAAGGAGCTACCACAGCCTGTGCTGTAGCAGTCACACTGCCCATAGTCCACTGTTGGAGTGCACGTACCCCTGGGCAGACATGGATGCTCCCTTCAGTTTCACAGAGGTAAGTATTTCCAGGAGGGCCAAAGGCAGTAGAGCTTTACACATGAACACCTGGGGCAAGCGTGATACTCTAACCAATTCAGTGCTCTTACATCAATGCAAAATCCAAATAAAAATGAGCAACAGATGCTTGCTTGACTGAGAGCAGCAGGTCTATAGCTACATTGAAATTACTTGTTCAGGGGTGAGACATCACCAGTCTTCTAGTGCAAAAACTCTTAACATTCACATTATTGTGGGGGATGAAAAATTTGGGAAACTGAATGTCACTGTCAACTGGGCAGTCACTAATATGGTGACAAAAACACATGCCACCCAAAGCCTTTGGGATGGAACCACAGCCTGGAAAAGGCTAAAAACACCATGTCTGCCTCAGCTTCCCTTCAGCCCTTGTGTGGAAGGAGCTGCATTGCTCATTGATTTGCAAAGATGAGTAGTGATGCTTTCCTTGTTCAGCAAGGAAATTCTGGCCCCAGGTAGGCAAAGGTGCCTTGCCCTCCATCATCCCAGGCTGCCCAGGGCATGAGAGGCAGTGGAAAGACACTGCCCCTCTGCTCTGCTGAAGAGAAGCAGCCATGGGGAGTTCCTGGTGCCATGTCTCACTGCAGCTGCTCCTAGCAGGGCAGAGGTGCCCATCAATGCTCTGAAATCCACTCTTGCTGCCTCACTGGTGCCTTTGCTAGGGAGCTCTTTGATAGGTAGCTTGCCTTCTGCTAGAGTGCTGTTTCAATCAGACAGAGGTTTTCCTTGGGGAGAATGGGGGGGGGGGGGGCGGGGTGGGGGGAGGGGTGGGAAGGAAGGGGAAAAAAAAGCAACTATTCCCTCTCAGAAAGTTTCACAGTGATCTTCTGCACTATTATTTGAATCTGACCATATTCAGAAACATATTTCTCCCCAGAATTGCCAGCTGGAGCCAAATTCTCTGCCCTGACTGAACTCAGAAATTTTCATCCTAATCCCAAACTATTCATCCCAACACTTCTGCTGCCATCAATAGATTTAAGATGTTTTTAATGCCTTCCTTGAACTTGCCTTGTCTCCTGTCAGCCAGCCAGAAGTGGTTTTTATCAGGAATAAGATTCAAAGAGCCTGCCCTGCAGCAATCCCATCGTGCACTTCTTTGTCAGAATCCTAATGACGATTTATATATACTTAAGAGACTATCTCCAGCTGTAAAACTGAAAAGCTTCTGGGGGTCTGTACAGTTCCCTGACCTCAGACCTATTTTTATATTTTGATCTTGGGGATAGTGCCTCCCAACACTCCGAATCCTCCAGTTATCCCTGCGGTAACAAAGTGCTAGCTTAACCAGTAGTAGCAAGACTTAAAACGGGGCACTCAGGATCAAAGTGGCTAACAAACTTGAGTATTAGCCACTGTGTCAGCCCTAGAGACAGCCACGTTAAACCAAAACATGTATATGGCTAAGTCTCCATGCTAAAACTAAACATTGTGCTCCAGAGGACGTGCATCTAAAGAGCCATTTTCGCTGAGGTAGGTACAAGAGCATGCTCAATTTAACATGCTAAACAGGCATCCGCCACAGACACTCTCCTCCCAAGCACAGAGGAGTTATACTATTTTGTTGCTTCATGGAGTTATTTTTGTTATTTTTCCAGCATTACTTGCTTTTACTTTCATCCCAAACATTTATAAAAGAGATTTTACATTTTTGATTCAGAAGAAATGAGAAAATGTGAAAGAGTGTGAGAGCACTGATGAGTCTGGATTAAGGCAAAAACATAGCCAGGATAAGGTTCTGTCAATGAACTGACACTTCATTTTCGTTCCATTGTCTGATTACCAGAAGAGCAGTACACTAGCAACAAGGATGATCACATGAAGGCGGGAAAACACAACTGTCAGGCTTCAAGGACAAAGCCTATTCTTACATTGCCATTCCTTAAATCCAGACATTAGAGCAAAAGGAATGAGAAAAAAGCAGCTCACTCATGGATAGCTTACTGAGGATACTGCAAAAGATTATGCTAATCTTCACTTCATTGTCCTCTGCAAAATGTTTTCATACCATGCCTTTTATCTTTGGAAGGGATGCACAACCTCTCAACTCTGTGACAGCGAGCACTTTCTGTGTGGTTTCTGCGTAATTAACACCAGCACTAGACCTTTTCATTTTTGCTACTCAAGCTTATGGCCTTTTAAGGGTACCCACAGGGGAGCATCCCTCACCCCTTTGCTTGCAGCCTAAGTGATAGTCTCAGCTTATCCTTAGCTACATATACCATCTGTTAATAGCAGAAGGATCAAAAACTTTTGGCTAGCCTGCATTTTTCAAAGAATGGGGGCAGGCAGCATAAACAACACATTAGACAAGATTTCTAAGAGTTTTAATTCTGAGTTGGGGCCTAAAGACTTTCAGTTTTATTTAAACTGCCATGGCATTATTGTCTAGATTACATTCACATGCACAGTCATATTAGGAGGTGGCTGGAATTAGATAAAAGTCTGCATTTAAGATGAAATTCATTTTAATATATTCCAATTTTATCAAAGAAGTGTGACATGTTGGATTTTTGGTCGATCTGAACATAATAAACACTGAAGCTGCAATTTTACCCCTCAGGAATCATCCCACTTTTGACAGAAAAAACAGGTGCTTGAGAGTGCATTTGATACTAGTGGCAGTGGGAATTGCATCCCAACAGTGACACAGGAATTGCCCCTGAAAACACAGACCCAATCTGACACTCACAATCAGACACTTTTCTTCCTTATTTTCAGAAACTGTGGAATATTTAAAAAGTAGAAACAACAAATTATTGTGGTGTTTCAGCATTAATACTTACTTTCACCAGCTTTCCCTCAGCCACATTTTATCTAATTAAGAATGGGGTTTTCAAGGGGTTTTTTTTTCCCAGATACGTTTTTTTCCCTGGTCCGTTTTCCCACCAGACTTTGTCATGATGGTGCCCTGGCATCTGGACACAAACACCCCATTTCTTTAGAAGGCAGAAAGAGCAGGAGCAGCACATGTTTGCAAGGCTCCTCACCTGCTTTCCCTGCCTGGGAGCTCCAGAGTGGCACAGCAGCTACACCTAGGAGCAGGGCAAAGACTCCCAGAGGCTTTGGCCCACCCCTGCAATTCCCAGACCCACTGAGGCTCCATTAGCTCATCTTTATCTCCTGCCACTTTTGATTTTGTAGGAAGGCTACCAGTGATCCAATGAACAACAAACCACAGTGAGCTTTTTTTGTGGCATGATATTACAGTTGAAGCTGCCTTGGAAGTGGAGTAAGCTGTAGAGAGTGAGTAGACTTGTGCCTTGCCTTTCTGGGCATCACACTGGGTAGATGGGGCTAATCTCCTCTATGTATGTCCAGAAGCACCAGATGTGGTTATGTGGTAGGGGTGGGATAAAAGCACAGCTTTTCTTTCCATTTCCAAGTGCATTGACATATTCTCCCCTCCCTGAGAAAGACAAATGTGCCTTGAGATAGTTTGGCAACATGACAGATGGTAACTACCACTGTGGCTTATTATAGTGCTGCCAATGTCTCAGATGTGCATTAAACTCACTCACTGACAGGAAGTCTCAAGGAAATGTTCTACATTTTTTTGCACAGGCATAATCCCTTTTCAAACGAAAAAAACCCCAAACAAATAAACAAGAAAACCCCATGAAGATTTAAAACCCTAGCTGTCAGGATGTCCTGCACAAAAGGGTAAATACTATAGAGAAACTCATGTTCCTGATCTAAAGTAACACCATGTTCTTAAATCTGAAATCAGCCTGTTCATTTCTGCACATAAAGGACTCAAAAGCCTCACAACTGCACCCAGTTCTCCTCAAAACAATCCAAAGTTTCTATCTACCACACGAAGAAAAAGGATACAAAAGAAGTGTTCAAAAGAGAGAATTTTTAAATCTTACAGGTTGGCAGAAACAGTTACAATTCACATCATTTCAGTGTTCAAAACTAACAGATACAACTTATTATTTTTTTTAAAATACCACCCTTTGAATTGTTAGTACCTTTTATGTTTTCAAGTCCTGTCAAAACCAATGCAAATTATTTGTGGAGAGTACAGGTCATAGGATGTTTGTGCTCACCTTTCTTCTTGGGAAACCTGAGCCAAAATCCTGCATTATGTGGCAATCCCTGTCCATATCTGAAAAATCAAGCAATAATTTGCCAATATATCTTCTTTTGCTTAGAGAGGCTGCCAAGAAAGGACCTTTAGAAAACTGGGCCAAGGCTGCCAGGATAAAGCAAAGGTGAAGAAGTTTTCCAGCATCTAGTCACACTTTGCTAGGATCCAGCTTAGTCCTATGAGCCTTCTTTTTTATCAGCATTGCCAAAAACATCTCATTTACAAAGACGTTTAGGGAAAAGGAACGGCACTGAAAAATATTACCACAGATTCAACTGCCATGAAGCTGTCACTGAAAAAAAGTAGGGGAACAAACATTGTTTCACATTTTGAAGCTGCTGTGCAAAAAATAGTTAATGATCTGAAAAGCAGAATTGGAAGCCACTTTAGCATTCTCTGTAAGACAAGTCACTTAAGACTTGTTATCATTATAAAAATAATCATAATGTTCTAAAGAGATAATTCCAGAAAGAATTTTGGCCAGGGAATTCAAGCAAAATTCATATAATTTGTGCAGAAAATTGAAAAACAAACTGTCCATACAGTGTCCAAACTATAAAATAGGTGGGAGCTACCATATAAAATTAAAAGTCTGGAAAAGTCACATGATAAGTTTTCACTCTTTCTTCTAAAAGGGAAATATCCCAGTGTGATATCTCAACGTGTGCAAAAAATGCCACCCATCAGATAGGATTTTTTTCTCTGGCTCTTATTCAGTTCGACTGACTTACATGGAGTTACTTCTATTCTGCATCAGTTTAAGTGAAAAGAAAAGTAAACACATGTTTCTGTCTGAACACTGAAGGCCAGATTTTCAATTTGTGTAAACAAAAACAATTTAAGATAGCCCCTGTGTCATGTGGATAATTTTAAACAATCTTAATAGGACTATTTTATATGCAAATATGAAAATATAACATTTCCTTCTTGCCAACATTCACAGCAGGCTTACAATGCTTACAAAATAACAATTTTTGTAAGCTGTCTGAAAATGAAAGAAGGCAATTTCCTTTCCTGCCTCAGTCAGAATGCAGGTACAGTGACACTCCAAACAAAATTAAATAAGTCTGTGTTTGTAGGAGGAAAATCTTCATTAGATTCAAACAAATAAGGTCAAAACCTTTGTCTCACTTCCCATAGCTCTGTTGTCTTTCACGAGTTTCAAAAATTTTTCCATGATTTAGAAAAAAAGGAGATAAGTTTGCTAGCATCACTTTAAACGAGCTTTTAAAAAATCCAAAATGCCATTCTCAGTAGCCAGTCTATTAAATCTTCTATTAACTAGAGAGAAAAAGCCTCACCAGGAAGTAATTTTCCTGTAATAAATACATCAATGATCTAGTTTGAGTTGCATAAAATTGGCTGTCCACCTGATAGTCACAGTTCCTGCAAGTGCTAAGAATCAGTAGTTTCTGTCTTCAGCAATGCAATTTTGTGGAATTATATTACACAGGATCTCATACACCTCTGCAAAAAGCATTGCTGTGAAAACACCACTTACTGGCTACCTAGAGTTTTACTTGCTGTAAGCTGTTTAGACCACATGAAACCTGCAACACACCGTTAGATCTTTACAAATTTCATGAAATCTTTTTCGGATATCCAAAAAATCCTGAACTACTTGAATCTTTTGTCTCCCAGCACTGGGGACTGACCCATAATCTCTTTCCCAGCCAGTACACCAAATCTGTAGCCAACCTTGTCACTGACTCCAACAGCTGCTTAAATTCACCAGAGGGGATAGCAGCAATCCTACTTCTAAAAGAACACCACAAGGCTTACGTTCATGATGCCTTGAGGAGACACTGAAAGGAAGGTCAAAGGTGAAGAAAAGATAAAGTGCAGTACAAGAAGATCAGTAAAGTTGAATCTTCTTGATGGAAAACTCATGTCTGCTTCTTCATGATGCAAACAACATAACTTCATTTCAAAAAGCCTCTGTTTTTTGTTGATTTTTTCCCTTCTCTTTTGCTTTGGAGTATTTTGAAGTTTATTGAAGTTTTTTTTTCCTTTTTTTTTAGGTCAGAGCTCTGTGCATCTAAAAGCCTTATTCAGTTGTTCTTGTCACGAGTACTTTGTCTTACACAGGCTGCATTACTCTTGTAAACAGAGGCAGCATCAAAGTGAAAGCAGATAGAGTCACATCAGTGGATTAAGGCCTTCTGCATGATAAAGTAGCTACCTAGGGTGGGATAAACTTAATATGTGAAAGAATGTTATTGAGGAGGAATAAAGTGCCAAAACTCTGTCATTCTCTTAGTAATGTCCTAATCTAATGCCTGACACCAAGGCCTTAGGCCAGTGTTAGTGTTAATCAATGAAATACCCATCTGTGTTCCCTGTCCTTATCGCTATTTAGAACTAGCCTAAACTCAATTATTTTCCCTTAGAGACCAAGATGGGATATTAAGTTGAGTGAAAGGGATTGTGTCTCACAAAGAAATCCCAGTGTTAAAATGCAGAGGTGTCAACATTGCTAACTAAATTTCAGTTAAACAGAGATTAAATGCTAGTTCTTTGGACATGAAACACTGCATAGATTAAATCTGGTTAAAAATCCTTATTTAGAGAGTGGCTAAAAACTGTTAAGCAGTTTAATCAACTTATAATGTAAATTTTCTTCCCTCGTATGCATTATTTATCCCCTGCAATAACCATTGTACAATAAATGTTTGAAGAGTACATTCACTAAAGCAATAGGAAAGCACAGTCTCTTGCTGTTACCCAGAACTGTGAATGATACAGACATTGCCAGATACATAATGGTTATCTGAGGAGTATGTAATTTATCCCACGAGTGAACTGCAAATCCCATAATTCAAAACTGCCTTAGTCACAAATGAGTTATGGAGGCATTTTTTACATGTGGGAATAATCTCACATCCCATTGATATTCATTATTGTATTTTTGGTTCATATCACCAAGATAATATTTTATATCTTTTTTTTTATTTTATTAAAATTTCGAACTTGTTTGGCTTGTCTTTTTGTGTCTTTTTTTTGTTCAATTAGAACACTGTAAAGACAGGAGGATTCTGCAGAAGTACACAGCCATTTTTTCTATATATTCAAGTGGACAAAGAAAAGAAATAAATAAAACTACAAATTAGCAAGGAATAAATGCTTTCAACTGCTTTGTAATGAACATTTTTTTATGTTAATTTCTGAATAGTATCTGGGCTGAAATCACTACATGCATTTCTTAAGAATTTTCTGATTTCTTTTTTAATTGCAAAATAATTAGGAGCGCTTTATTACCACAAGCATTCCCCAACCCCCAGCCCCCCCCAAATTTAAAGGTTAACAGTCAAAAATGCTACAAAAATAAGCAGCAAAACCATTTTCTTTTAAATGAAGAGACATGCATTCTGTTGGGTGCATACGAATAAAAAAAGGTACTTAAGTGAATAAAATCAGGTAGGCATTTCTAAGACCATCATGGAAAGATCAGAGGAAAAAACAGAAGGAACATCTCTTTGGCTCACTTTGCTAATAATTCACCAAATGCAATTATCCTCATGGTATTGGTCTTACTCTCAGTATTACTTTTTGCTTCTTTTTGAATTATCACTATAGCTTTCTTGATTGTCAGTGTGCATCTTTGTTTAGCACCTCAAGCAAATTAACTGAAGAGAAAGAAATAACATTTTCGTAACAGTGGTAAGCACATAATGCTGAGAGGGCATTTGGTGCTGCGAATGCTTTTTTTCTTCTTAGCCAGAAGCGTGGGCATAAATGCACTGAAGCTCCCTGACTGTGGGGATCCCTGCTCTTTCCCTCCTGTCTTCAGCAGAAGTTACATTTAGTATGTTCTTTCTCATTGGTAAGCAACTTATACATTTTCTCATTTGCAGATTAGCTCTACTCTTTAAAACTTTGAGCCTTTTCATTTAAAAAATAACAGATTTCTCTCTTGGTTACTTGGGACCCCAGACATGGGAGCTGGTTTTATGTCATATGCAGTCAAGAGGAAAAAACAAACATGATTGTGTGAGAGCTTGGGGTTGTGGGTTGTTTCCTTTTTTCCCAAGATAGAGAGATACAATATTTCAAATTATAGCAGTTGTGAAATTTTGGTTTACACAGAGCAAAAAATGTAAGTAGTTCTTGGGTCATTTAGATATTTCTCAGGGGGACAGTTGGAAAAGTTCATAAAAAACATTGTTTGAAGCCCAAAAATGTAATTTGTCAAGATTTACAGGCAGCATTAAAGACTTGAGGAACTATGGGATTCAAAAATCTGCTTCTAACATAGCTGAGCGAGCTTTAGCTTTACTTTAGAAAGCAGTGTGTCTTCCTGGGTTACCAGAAATTGTTAATGATAATATACAATAGAAGGTTGGTGCAAGGGCTTCTCTTAAAAAAATATGCTTTTTAGATCAATTCTCCTCTCCAAGGTCTCAGTATTACCTTGACTGAATAAAATTGTTCCTAGAGGGTTGTATTACAAAGGCTGAGTCTACCCTATTTTGATGATTCCCAAACTTAAAGAGAGGCACACACCACAATAAATAAAAACATGCTGCTAGTAGCAGGCATTTAGAAGTCCCATACTGATGAAAATTTGAAGCCAGCTCTTCTCATAACAAATCAACCCTTCATGTTCTCAGCAACAAACACTAAAAGAATGTCTTGGTTTAAAGTTCTTAATACTTCTTTATTTTCTTTTTCCCTTTCATATTTAGGGGTACTTGAGTGGCTTAAGGTGGATTTAGGGTTACATTGGTGGTTAGGGAGGGTGTCTGAAGAGGTCATTGAAAACCTTGCACTCACAAATTAGGGCAAAGTTTTGTTACTTGCTTCACTCCCCAGACTGGCATTAGAAGGCATTGTGTTATTATGGCTCCCATCTCACAAGATGGACATAAACCTGGAGATTCATCCACATGTATATAAGTAAAAGTCCAGACTCTCTGCCATGAGTTGTATCAGTTTTATTAATACTGAAGCTCTAATTCATTTTTCCTACTTGAATCCCCCTGAAGTTGTTACAAGCAGTGTACTTTCTGCCTGTAATTGCTGGATACTATTTCTATATATGATAAATACATGCTATACTGCACAAGTGACTTCATTTCAGTGACAGTTATATGCTTCCCTGCTT
This sequence comes from Trochalopteron elliotii, assembly GCA_024734555.1. NCBI lineage: Eukaryota > Metazoa > Chordata > Aves > Passeriformes > Leiothrichidae > Trochalopteron > Trochalopteron elliotii. Next base: position 1,372,824 of record JANPWX010000080.1, on the reverse strand, counting down.
AAGCTGTTTACAAAAAGTATGGAAGACCTCTCAAAATCCTTTTAGGAAATGTTGTGAGCTTTGAGATTCTGGTGGTGAGGGAGACTAAGGCTAAGCTCTGAACATTCACAAAAGGCACTTGATAGAGCATGGTGTTTCCTTTCTTTTAAAATTTTAGAGGTTAGGGGGTCCCAGAAAAAAATGAGGCAGTAGCACAGATTGCCTTGAAGCACTTAACACACAATCTGAATCCAAATCAGCAGTATATCTATAGGAAATTATCTTCTCTTGCACTGATGGAGAACTTTTACTGACAGAGAACTGAGAGAGGGAACATACCTCAGGCAGACAAGCAGAGCAAAGAAAGGATCCCCACTCCCATGTGCACCCCACTCTATTACAGTCATGGGCCAATCTCCCAAAACCGTGCTAGTGCACAATGGCTCTCCCCCACCTTCATCACTGGGCTGGTGCTATAAGCTACAAGACGGCCAATCTCATGCAAAGGACACAATCTAATGCAATTCCAATATAAATTATGTATGAACACTGTAGCACAAGACAGTTGGAAAGCACACTGTGTAATTCAACAATTCAATCACGTTTGTTGTTAGTGTACAGTACCGTACACTGTAGTTGGTGACGGGAACTGTCTCAGAGTCAAGTGGATCAAAAACAGTCTATGAGAGCCAACTAAAAAAGGCTATTGTACTTAGCTGACTGAAGTGGAGAATGAAGTACTCTCCCTCAATTAAGGGAAGTATAGTGGAGCTGATTAACCTGCTTGTTACCTTGGTAACCTGAGATTTAGATTGTGAATGAATACGTAAGGCTGTGGACAACTTCTATCAGACAAGATAAAACTGGTGGACAGTTTGAGTGAGAAAGCTGCAGGGCTGGAAGGTACCAGCACTTAATCTGTTTATGAGACAACACTTAATTTCTAAGAGGTAGTCATTACTACCGTACATGGAAGTCATCAATAAATAGAATGACAGCTATGTGCTATGCTCCAATCTGCCATGCAGGTTGTGCACATAGACCTAAATACTCAAAATCCTTCATCAGTGCAATTCCTCTGAGCCAACACAAAAGCTACCTGGCTTTGGGTTGGGCTGAGATCTCACAGCATCCCCTGAAATCACCAGAACTCCTGTATGCAAATTGCCCATGTTTTGGGCACTTGTGCACGTCATCTCTCTGTTCACTTCATTCTTTGCCTTTGTGCATCTCAGGCTAATGGATAAGACTTTGTATTTATTAACATTAAGCATCTTTCACCAGCTCTCCACCCCTTTGTAGAAAAGGCCTGAGGCTACATTCTCCCCTCAGTTACACCTGTCCAATCCCATTGACTTCAGTAAGATTGAACAGGTGTAAGCAAGGAGAAAATTTGGCCCCCTGTTGTCTATGAATCGCATTATCTGTGTTCACCACTGCCTTGACTTTATGTCGCTGGTAAGTATAATTAATTTATAGTTTGTCTTATTCTCTTAGTTGTTTAATAAATAGATGAAAACAGAAGACTCCTGAGGGACTTACTCTAGTTACCTGTAATAGAAACTCCCCTACTGATACAGCTTCTTCAGGAATATCCCTAATACTTCCTCTTCCTTTTATCAATTCTTTATGAATTTTCATTATCTTTAGATTTTGCTGTTCTGCAGAATCACATTTCTTGTGTGCCATTACATGATCTTTTAGGAAAAAAATGGTGATACCTCTAGCTTTTGAAAATGGAGCTATCTTAAACTGAAAATATCTTCTATTTGACTTTTGCAAAGACCAACATCTGCACTTAGCATGAGGAGCACCATCAACTAGCACTTAGTTACAATAAATTACATTGCCATAAAGACTGTTGCTTGAATTAAAACAAAGACAAAATCAGGGAATATTCAGGGAAGACAGTTGACACTTTACAATTAACTGGTTTTGTGAGCCTAAGTTGAGGCTTACTGAAGAACAGTTACTGTTAGTCTTAGTTTTCTATCTGACCACCTGCCAAATGTTTCAGCACTAAATCTACCCTTTATTAAGCTAGGAATGTATAAAGCTGTTTCTTGCTACTAGCATAATCAGTCAAATGTAGGCAAACAGTCAACTAAAGCGGAAAAAACGTAACTTCACCTCAGTGAGAAAACCCCTCAAATTACCTCCTCCAAATGGGACTTTTTTGCTTTCTAAGTGCTTTACAATAGGCGCTATCATCATCCCCATCTTGTAAATGTGTCAGAAAAAGGCACATTTAAGCCAAAGATCATCCAGCAGGTCAAAGGCAGAGCAGGCTTTCCAAGGTTCAATTTAGCATGCTGTTCTCTAGGCCAAACCTATTGTGAACTACAAGAAGTCAAATGAGTTGAATCTCGTTCCATAGACACTGAAACCTCTGCACATTCCTGTGCAAAAAAAAAAAAAACCAAACCAGCCTGACTTGCCTAGTATAATAGTTTCACGTTTTGCATTAGTTAAATACTATCCATGGTTTCCTCAAAACTTCTAGTCAAACCTAAGTAGCATTAATAAGTTTACAAAGTCAGGGTGCTGATTGATTGACAGTGCTTTTTGCTGTATTAGTGATGCATTGAGAGTAATTATTGAATGGCCGTTCAGTCAAGAGCAGGCCACCCGCTCCACATGTGGCACTCTTCTCACCTTCTACTAAATTAATGTCTCTCCTCCTAGACATATGGATTTCCTGTCAAGGAAACAATCTCCTTCTAGTAGAGATACAACAGACTATTTTGCCAGCATTGTGCAACTTTCAGCTGATAACTAGAGCTCAATGTATTATGCATGTTCTACTGCTCTAATAAATACAGGATTGACTTGTTTACTACCAGCGCTGTTGTCTCGATTAGCACTGTGTTTCTCTAGGCCATTATTCATTGGTGAGAGGAACCTGCTTGGTTCTCCATTAATCCAACTGTGTGAAGCAAACTGGTTAATTTTTCAGCTTGTGTTGTTTGTTACTTAATGAGGAGAAATCGATTATTGCATTGCTATCATTAACACCCTATTTATGAAGTGCAACATCGTTTATTTTTCTACTTCGAGCAACAAATTATAACCTCTTGTTTCTCCTCTGAGATTCTGTCTCAAAAGTTGCCTCACTGGGCCAAAATGGACATCCAGAGTCCACAGCACAGTGACCTGGAATAGTCTTCAAGACAAACTTTTTGGCTTTGATTAGTCAAGAATAATTTTCCCTTTTCATTGACAGAGTTGATACAGGTTTGGCATCTAGGATCCAGAGCTCATTCACTCTGGTTGTTCATGTATCTCCAAAGATTCTAAACAGGAAAATAAACATGAATCTACCCAAACTTTGAAACTCCACCCATATTTCTTCAGCATCTAACAAGGAATTCCCCAGTGGGACTGAAAGGGTTCTTCAGGCTGCCAATAAAGTCACAACAAACACTTGTATTTTGTTTAGTGTAGGCAACAGAGAGCTGCTAGGCAAGGTCTGCTGCCCTGTCTAGGGATCAGACTGGTCACTTGAGTACATGATGCACCAAGGCCAACCAGACCACTGGCTATTGTCACTGTGAGGTGGGAAAGAGGAATTACAATGAGTGGGGAAAAAACCTTGCAAAGAAGTGTCAGGAACAAAAGAGAGAACGGACTGAGAAATGAAGGAAATATGTCCACAGAGGAAGAAAATCCACGTATGAAGCTGTAGGTTAAAAGATTAGACATAATACTGGTAAAGCACAGGTGTTAAGACAGCCACAGCTGCTGCAGGAGCAAGCTGCTCAGAAGCTGGGTGTATAGGATAGCCCAAGTTCTCAAACACAGGGACCCTTGGTCTGCATATTAGATCTGTAAGCATCTAGTCTGGTTATGTAAATTGACAAGCATTCAGCATGCTCTACTTTGCCTTCCACAGATTTTAGATTGGCATTTGTAAAAACTAAGGTCAACACAGTATCCATTGTTGAGTAACAGATATATTTCATTATCTTCAAAACATTATGGTGATTAAAAGTCCATGATATTTTTCACAGTGATGCCAATATCATGACTCATCTACAAACACCTGATGCCATGTTAGAAAGCTAAATTCTAGGCAGAAAGGAAGCAACAGGTCTAATCCAGTCCTTTCCAATTCTTTCTGGACATCTCTTGAATCACTGTAGAGATTAACTTAAACTTTACAACAGTTAAGTTTTCTGCCATGGTACTTCCTGGAATGACCAAGCTGCTGGATGAGAACTAGCCGTCCCACTTTTTGGCTTGTTTCTTAGTCTGCCACAATTCTGATTCTTTTTCTTCATCTGCTCATCTGTGAGGTAAGGCATTGTAGAATCAACCTCTCATCAGCATTTGCATTAGATTGCCACCTCTGCTGAGGCTCCACTGCAATCGTTTATGGCTATGTTTTGAGGGGACACAGACCATACTGGAAGGACAAAAAAATCTACAAGAGGACCATTTCTGTAGAAGAAAAGAACTTTAACCCTGCACTTCTTAGTAGTCAAAAAATATACATCTCACTTTAATTCTGTGTCTGTCAGCAGGAAACAATACTTGTAAAACTAGTCACACTTCAAAAGAAGGATGGGAACTAAAAGGAAAAAAAGTCAACCAAAAAATACCTACTTTTCCTTCAGATCTGAGAGTCCATTGAGTGCACCCTTTTGCATTGCACTAAAACACAGCAAGAAAGAGTGTTCTTGTAACATTTCAAAGAGAAGCCAAACACGCAGAGATCACTGTATCTTGTGTTACTTTGGAGAGAAGAAGAACTGTGGTGGCTGGGAGACTCCCAGAGAGCAACAGAAAGATTTTCTTAAAGGATTAACATGTAGTGTCCACAGGACATCACTGATTCAGTTCACTGGCTCCCTAGAAACCTGAACTGTCCTTGGTGGTATTATGTGAGGTGGCTGTTATTGAACAGGATGGTGTTGCTGGAAGAGTTCTTTCTTGCAGCCCTCAGAAGTGCTTGTAAAGAGAATCACAGTACACACAAAAGTCAGAAAGTTACTATGTGGAGACAGCTATCTTTTTGCAGAACATATTGTATCAAGGAATTTCTGATGTAAAGCTGTCTTTGCCTCTCTTTGGCTTATCCTATAGGTTGTCACTTGAATAAAAGCCTGATTTTGTTACAGCATGCTTTCCATCTTGTTCAGTTTTTACAGGCCAGTGTTAAACCGTATCTACCATATAGTGTCACCAGTTCATAAACACAAAAAGACCAGTCAATCTACAATGAACTGGTAGATACAGGGGGAAAAAAACAAAACAAAACCCCACGGGGATTTAATGCTAGAGGTCAGGAGAAAAGACATGAGGGAAGAGGTTGGACAATTTTACTCCCAGTTTAACTAAAACCTGCCATAATTTTCTGGATAAGCCATTTAAGCTCTGTGCCTCATGCATGCCCTCTCCTCTGAAGCAACAGATCTGAAGCAAATCCATTTTAGGAACAGAGTGAAGCATCATGACTCTGACCGGGCAAGAATCTGCCTAATTTCTTACATGTTGAGTTAGTCCAAAGGAGGGAAGGTGCCAGTCATGACTTTGCTGTGAATAACCTTGCTGCACTCTGTAGACAGTCTAAGAATCAGACTGACCTTTGCACTCCAGTGGGGTCCTTCTTCCTCCCACCACCACGCATGCAGCCAGGGCTGTGAACCAGAGAGCATGAACACACATGGATCAAAAGCAGAAAGCAGGGTACACCTTTAGATCATTGCACAGGCAGATTACCTAAGTACTGCTAGAAAAGATCTTGCTTATTTTAGGAAAAATAGACACTTTCTTGCCTTCTAGGGGTGTTCACGGTCAAACAAATGTTCTTCATCCCTATTAAGGCTGCACTCATCCTGGACACGTGAATTATTTTCTCTTTATTATTCTCTATTATTACTCTCTCTCTATCTCCAGATTTTGAGCACCTATCTTAGCACTAAGCCTTCCTGAAGGAGTAATTTGTTACAGTTTTTTGCAGTATCTTCTTCCTAAATAACATTTACTGTGTTGTGCTATTCTGAGAAGTGACATTATGAAAGCAACAACAAAGGGTTCTATGTTCAGAGAGGCTTCCTAGATTCCTAATTAAATATGGTTAAAAAACACCTCAAAGAGTGCCAGATATGTACCTTTCATCCTGAAGACTCAAGGTGAGATCTGACCGTCAGCCAGGCTCTCCCTTTACTTCACAGCATTACCAACAGTGTTGCAGCTGCAGCACGACGTACTGACTGACAGCTTCACTGGGGCTCAGACGCTTTACAGCAGTGAAAGATCTGTCTCAAGGGATCCCTTAGCAATGTTCCCCTAAGCAAGTGCCTCACTGGGATCTGCAGCATCCTCTGAAATGCCAGAGCTCAGCCACTGTAGCAAGCAGGAGCTGAGCATTTTGGGGAACTACATTTTGGCACAATGGAGCAATATAGTATAGGGTGCATCCAAGACCTCCTCTAATGATTTACCTGAAATGGTTTAAGAATTACCAACCCAGCAGTTGGCCTCAGCTTCATGTGTTGCCACAGTGTTGCAAGTACTTTATGTGGACTAAACCATTTTAATATAATTTAAATTTACCAGGGTGAAACAGTCTAGGAGCTCACACAGGATTTATGTGACATCTGATATGTAGGCAATATTATTCTTCTACAGCTATGGGGCAGAAGGAGTAGGTTCTTATGCTACTCAATCATACCTGCACCTGTAATTGCCCTGCTCCGCCCCCTTCATAGGAGTTAAACTGATTTTTTCTACATAGCTGAAAGGTAAAGGTCCTGTTTGAAATAGCATTTGAGTACTTTAGGTTTTTATTGTAGGTCATATGTGTGATAGAATAGCCACTGTTTCACCTAGGTGGTTACTTTTATTACTTAAATCAATATAAATTATATGTAACAAAAACCTGCCTTAGATATCAAAGTGGACAAACACAGCTACTCATCCACATCGAACTGACGTGCTATTTTTCAGAGCAGAATCACCTCTTGAGCAAATAATGTTGCTTTGTAAATGCTATAAGCAATTAATTTTTTCCTTGTTACTGTGCATTTGTGCTGTGTGTTAAGCTATTCTGTTGTCTCCATTCCTCTTTCTCTTCAAATGGAATCAACCATGGCAATTGCAACCAAGGTTGCAAATAGGTTCCCAGAGAAATATAACTGCTGTTCCCATGGACCAGCAGCAACTGCTTGGACAGGAATGGCCCTTCTACCATTAGATATTATACTCATCCTGCCCATAATATGCTAGAAGTCAGAGTCTCATCTAACCTAAGGGAACTGTTACCTTTATTCATTTCCCCACCATACTGAAAACATCACAATAATATATTCTGTCTAAGAGAAATAAAAAGGTTCCTGTAGATATAGTTTGGGTTTGTGTGTGTTGCTGAAAGAGGTCAGCTCTGTTAATGGCATGTGAGAAGTATGTACACAAACGTGCTCACTGCTGGGCAATCACTAGCCTTTAATGTGCAGAGAAATCAGCAGAGACTCATATGTATGTTTTATTAATTCTTCCTCTATCTTGGTCTGTGCAGGCCTGGTGCATGCAGTTATTTAGGAATTTACATACCATTGGTTCTAAGGTTTGAGGACAGATAAGAAAATTGATTAACTACCACACAAATAAATCCAGCAATGTCTTTGAAGAGTCAAGGCCTCCATATAGTCATGCTGCTGTTCTGCCGAAAAACTGTGAGGCAGGATGCCAGCACCTATCAAACCAGGAAGGGGAGGTACAGCTCACAGTCACCTTATTCTGACACTGAAAAGAAGAATCACACCCAATTCCCCATCTAGCTCAATGTTTTGTTTGCTCTGTGAATTTTATAGACAAAGAGGAACAAAAAGTCCAACAATTCAGGGACATTGTCTAAAGACACCTATAAAATTTTACTTCCCTTAAAAATAGAGTTATTTTCTAGTTGTCCAAAAAAAAAAAAAAAAGGCAAAAAATACCAAACCAAACAAAAATAAACAAAATATCCCCATCAACAAAATTCCACAGCTTTTCCTATTCTGTTTGGCAAAAGTAGAACTTATTGCTCTATGTGCAGATTTTTTCTGGCTTGCTTTCCAGGTCAAAAGCCTAAGTTAGGGAACAAGGACAAATTCTCCTCATTTTCGAAGGGAAGCTTGGAAGAGCAAGTTCACTGTAACAGATGTATGAAAGTAGGTCCCAGAATACAAGGCAGGTGACCAGAACATGGACTACAATATCAAGCAGCACAAAAACAGCAAGAGAATTGGTAATGTGATTCTGAAGGAATAACTGCAATATATGTAGGGCAATATTCATATTTCAGCTCTTAAAGTCACTCAAAGCAGTAGGTATGATCACCAGCTGTTCTGTAAGGATCATATAACTGAAAGGTATTTGAATCAGATATATGGAACTGTCCTTCATAAAACAAGTTGCATTATGTTCAGGTTAGTTTCCACACTTCCATACAGAACACCATAAGCAGAGAGCTAGAAGTGTTTTTACCCTGTACATACTAAATAAACCCAATGTAGAGACAACAGCTGTTCATGAGCCTTAGTTTAGAACAGGGAAGAGCTCAAATGTTTGCTCTCTTACTCTCAAAGACAGTAAAGTGTATCAGCATCTGTGAATAGCCTCTACCATCAGGAGAGTCTTTGTCAAGGATAAACTAAATAAAATCTCCACAAATCGTGAAAGACCAGTCTGATCTCTTATTCTGACAGAATCATGAATAGTCACATACATTTTGAATGCCAGCTGTAATTTCATTACAAGAAACTTTCCTAAAGCCAAGCTGACTTCTTGATCAAGAGGACAATAACTGTATAGAAGCAGAAAAAAAGGAAGTTATACAGTATGTAGTCTTACAAAAATATAAAGAACAATGTTTGATTGCACAGGTACATCCATGGTAGAGGTGAGGGTTAGGCTTACATACAAGAGAGATTTGTTCCACACACCTGGTTCTGAAATGTGTCAGGAGCAGATCTACATCCAGTGGGAAGTCCCTTATGTAGAAGACAAAGGTAAGCCTCTTCACCATGAGCATCTCTCTTTTTGCCATGCCCCTGCAAGGCTGTCAACAACTTAGCAAGCAGGCACAGAACAGTGAGCTTCTGTCCCTCTGTCCCTACAGACTTTACCCAGCAAAGTTCTTGGTGGAATGAAATTCTTTTCTCCTCAAAAGATCTTGGCCAGACAAGGCCTGCAATAATCTGTGAAAATTTACCATGAGAGAAGACAAACCACTAGGAACTGACAAAAATAGACACCTGATTTTATGGATATTGAACAGGCACAAGTCTCTATTTCCAGCAGAAACATCTAGACCTCTCCACAGAGGAGTCATTCTCATTCACCACCTCTAAGGGCTCTGATACCAACACATGAAGAAAAATTTTAAAACGTATGGAAAAAACTTAGCCTTATTCTATTACATCTCATGGCTCTGGTTGAAACCAAGGTCACAAAATTATAGCTTCACTCCCTTCCGGTTATTCCACATTTGTGGCAACAGGAACTAACATCCAATTATGCCACATGAGTCTACACCCAGGCTGAGACCTGGGTGTTTCTAGAAGGATGTAAAACCTTGACATAGCAGGTTATATGCCTCCAGTGAGTCAAATTCTACTCTCAGGTGGAAGGAAATAAACCCAGAGTGATTACATATGGACTCACAACCACACCAGTCCTGAAAGCAGAATTTGACTGACTGTATCTTCCCTAGCTGATTTTACTAATGACTGATTTTTTTAAAAATGAGCTACATTTAAATCTCCCATAAGGGCAGAAAGAACTCTGCATGAATTGGCACAAAATAGGATCTTTTCTGCTCAGGTTAGCAGTGCTCCTGCTGGACAGGGCTGAGCTGAAGTTTCCTGGAATCCTAGGCAAAGGCGAGAATCACTATGGACTCTAGGACCCAAGCAATTCATGCTGATTAAACCACTTACCTTTGAGAAGGTAGGGCCAATGGTGCTTAAAGTGGGGTGAGGCTCAACGTTTTGCTGACTGCTGTTGAAATTGGTAACAGACTTTGCATATTATATCACCAGGTTTTTCTGGTTGTATATCACATGCAGTGTTTTTCTGCTTTTGACTTTGAGGTGTGAGGGGGAAGGCTCTAATCATATGGCCTTGTGCAGATGCTCCATTTGCATTTCTATTAATCCAGGCCCTCCTGGAGACGTTTGAGCATAGGCACAGCATGCTCTGCGTTTGAACTTGTGAGAACCCACACCACTGCTTAATAACTTAATACATATGTATAGCCTCCTTCAGCAGCCCACTAGGAGGCAGAAGCAGGGGGAGGCACTATTAGTGCATAGGCTGCAGGGCTCTATGTAAATGCATTTTGACAGGGAGGATAACTTGCCAAATAAAGAACCCAGCTCCTTAGTGCTGGGCTGGTGCTGATTTAGGTCAGAAAACTTGTTTTACCAGAATTTGTACAAATGAGAGCTCACATGGATCTGCTGGAGAATGTTTAAGGTATCTAGCAAATTTGCTTGCAGCACATGAATGTAATAATGATACTTTCCACACAAACTGTCTTACAGGAACAAAAAATACATCTAAGTCTTTGTTCTCCTCTACTTTTGCCTTTCCTGAACACCTCTTCTCAGAAGGATACCCAACCCTGTCTCAGCAAAGTGCCACAATAACCATATTAAGTGGCAGTTTTACCCTGTTTGAAGTGAATAGTTAATGGCTTAGAGCAGCAAACTCTGTATACAACTGGGCTGAGATCTCTTAATAAAAACCAGCTTTCATTGGAAAATACAATCAAAAGAGAAAGGTTTTTTTATAGAAGATACACTCTGGAGCCCATTTCTGCAGAACACTAGAAAGACAAGAAGTGAAAGTCCCACAGATGTCAGCAAAGATGGGTGTAGACAGGGCATCAGGGCCACCACAGTAGCATGTCTGCACAGCCTGTGGTCTGTCAACCCCTGCAAACACCCTCCTACCCCAACACACCCCTATCCATGCAGAGCCACCCAAAACCACCGCCAGCCACATTCCTGCTACTTATTCCTGGAACATCCTCATCCAATTCTCAACCTGAAAGAAGCCAGGTAGGGTTTGAACAGGGTTTGACTTACATCCAGTAAGAAGCAACAGGTGGGAGAAAGAAGGGAGGAAGGACTAATCCTGAATGCCTCCTTTTACCCTCCTCAAAAAATTCCACTGTACATTTTGATGCAAAATAAAAACTAAACACCTCTCAAATCTCCTCTCTCCCACCACTTGCCCCACCTTAATTCCTGCTTTCCAGCCAGCTCCAGCAGATGAAAGCAGTTAATGTGAAACTCTCTGGAAGGACAACACCATAATTTTCCTACACTTAAAAAAGAAAGCATCCACTACTCCTGCTACCCCCAACACACCTCTGAAGTCCCCATTAAAGTCTTCTCTATACAGGGCTAGCTCACAGTGAATTTACATCAAATTCCAGGAAGAATTTCCTGGTTCCTAGCTGTCTCATCACAAACAAACTGGGAGAAGCAAGGGGGATGCCACCCTCCAGGACTGACACTGGCTGCAGACAAACAGCCACACAGGCAGTAACTGATAGGGCCATAGCCTTTAAAGTGGCAGCTGAGACAAATGAAAAAATGACATGCTGAAAGGAGCACTAAGAGAGGAGGAAGAGCCCAGGTCTGAGAGTCAATCTTAGTCCATCAGGTAAAGAGAATAGATAGGCATGGGGATAATTGGTGATGAGACACTTGAAATTAGGTGTATGATAGGTCCCCCACTGCCCAGCCACATTCATTTTTCTTACACTCAATGAGCACTGATGGGCAGGGGTGAGCTGAGAATATTTCTTAAACCTTTGCATTCTCCTGTCACATTTCCATGACTCCATATATTCCTCACAGACACACAGACAATTGCCTTATGCAGGCTGTCACCCACACTGCTTCCCTGCAGATGTGTGGCTGCAGGCAGAGCTCGCAGCACAGGCCCTGCTCATGTTCCCACAAGTCTCAGCAAAAGAAAACAAAGCTCAGCCTGCCTGTGTCCATGTCCATGTCCTCACACTAGCACCACGTGCTACTTTCAACAGAACGGCAGAGCAAATGAAATGGGGGCCCAAGGCATGGCAGGATACCCAGCTTCCTGCCAGTGGGGAGATCTGGGGGCTCTCAGGGGTGAAGGGCAAGGTAGCCCCAGCCTGGCCTCACCCACACCTGAGAGAGGATGTGACAGATTAAATCCCAGGCTGATGAGCAGTGGGAGATGGCTGCTCCTTCACATTGCCACCCATGTCAAAATTGCACATTCTGACTTCTCTCATCTCAAAGCCCACAGACACAGCAGGAGAGTGTGGGTAGGAAGGCTGGCAGCCCACAGGCCAGGCTAGGTACACTGTTTTAAGTGGAGCAGCTCAGGGTGCTCTGGCCACCGAGGCAACAGGGCTGCCACAGTGTGCCAGCACACACACTGCTCCCAAGGATGGGCACTGCCCACCTTGCATGTGCCAGGAGGCACAGCCAGCACATGCTCTGCAGGGCCAGCACCCCACTCCTGGGGCTGGTGCCAGGGTCCCAGAGGAGTAGAAAGCAGCCAGCCAGTGTTAGACGTCTTTTCCCCCTTCAATTAGCAGTCAATGATGTGAAGTTGTCCCTCAAACCACGATTGCTACAGCTGCAAAAGGCAATGCCCAGCCTCGTAGGGATGGCTCCTGCTGTCCCACGAAGGAGCAGCCACTCCCTCCAATACCTGCAGGCAGTGGCTCGCTTCACTGAGGCCAGCAACGCCCACTGTTCCCTTTCCTTCACGAGCTTCTTGCAAATGACGTGGACCCATAGACATTAATTTACATTAAGTTCATTTAACACCAATGAAAGAGACCAGAAGTGTCTAATGAGCAAACTGTAATGAGCTACCAGCGACTGGTAATCATGTTCAGTTTATGCATTCTTGCTTCATTCTTACAGAGTATTATTGTAGAATAAATGCTTTGCTCTTATCTTACAAGAGGAAAAAAAAATCTCTAGGTATTGTAATAGTGAATAACAAAGGAATGAACGAGCTTCTGGTTCTCCACTGCATATAATGATAGAGATGCTGTGAATTCTATGGACAAAGTACATGAAGAAGTACCCACAAGTACTGAAAATTTAATTAAAAGTCAGAAAGCCATTGCAATGAAGACTCAGCAGAAAGCCATTTATTTTTAAAATCTAATATATTCTTCATGACTAAAGGCTAAAGCACACGCTGACTTACACATTTAGCTGTAACTGATTTAAGCTACTTGATGATTTTTTTGCGCACAGGGTGGCGCTCAATTTGCAATGGAGTAAATTGGCAGAATTTAATTTGGTGGATTTTTTTAACTCTGCAAAAAGAATCCTCATTAAAACCTCACGATAGGCTGTATACTTTTTTCATCATTAACCAGCCTAACTGCAGGTAAAAGAGATACAATTATGGATTTATATAAATCCTATTGTCAATTTACAGCTCAAAGACTGGTGAGTTACCTCATTTTAAATAGGTTATTTCTTCCCCTTAACCTTTCTTTGTTTTAATGAGGATTTGGTTTGTCATTGTCAAGGTGCTTGTTTGCAGGAAAGTTTCTCATCATGTGAAGAAGGTGCAAGGAATAAGGATGGAAGACTTTTTACTGAATTTCAAGCCCCATCACAAACCCCGTCCTGGACATTCTGTCTTTAAATGTCCACCTTTCCAGAAGACAGACAGACCTCAGCTGCTGATTCCTCACTCTCTCAGACCCACAACTGCTCTATCTCGTGCTTTGGCACTTTCTGCCTTACTCATGCCCAGTTTTTTTCTTCTTTGCTGTACCTTATTTTAATCCTACCTCCCATAAAAGCACCATTAAATTCTTTGTTCTGCCTCATTCAGAACCACCAGCAACTCTGGGTTCAGACCACAGGGGCTGGGTAGAAAATTGACTGGAAAATGCAACTCAAGCCCAGAACCCTCAAAAGATGAGTACAGCCAGTGCTGTCATTGAGAGAGCCTTCTGTTCAACAGAAGCCCAAAGTCCAATACAAGGTCCCACATATTCAATGAGGCAGATTCTTGAGTGACAAATCACTCAAGAGACTGAGCAGCTGTCCCACTAAATGTTTTTCCATTAAGAGAATCACAGAATCATTTCGGTTGGAAAGGGCCTCTGAGATCATCGAGTACAACTTTTGACTGAACACCACCTTGTCAACTAGACCATGGCACTAAGCACCATGTCCAGCCATTTCTAGAATACCTCCAAGGATGGTGACTTCACCATCTTCCTAGGCAGTCTGTTCCAATGTTTAACAACCCTTTCCATGGAGAAATTCCCCCTGATGTCCAGAACTTCTAAGACTAATTAAATTTCTGGATTTAATTCTTAGTCTCCAAGTAGGTTGACAATGTTAAGGAAGAAGAAGGCTGTCACATTTATATATTACTTCATAACAGCACCCAGAAATGCAACAACTCCTCTTGCCTGACTGAACTGCTGTCTCCCATTTCCTTCACCAAGCTCCTCCAGCAGCTTCTGAAGGATAAGGCTGAGGACTGAAGGGATAACACCAGGAGGGAGCTACTGGCTAATGACATCTTCTACAAGGCTGTTACTCACACCTCCTTCATTTGAATGCTTTCAGAAATTTGCTTACAATTTCATCACCCATCTGCATTTTAAATATTACCCTGCAATATACAAGAATGAATACAGCAAGCCAAGGGTGAAGGAATCGTTCCCATAAGTAGACTTAGAAGAAAGAAATGAAAAACACAAAGAAAAGGGATTTGTTAGAGGGTCTGGATTTTAACCTTCCTTGGGGTGAGAGAATAAGCATGGCTAGTACTCTAAGCACTTAGATGTTGAAAGCTGTTGTTTTTCCTCTTTGAACTTTTTACCAGTTGTAGCAATTAAATGATAAAGTTGTCTTTAGCTCATTAGATGATGAGTTAATTATATGCAAAAATTAACCTTTGTTAAGCTCTTAATAGAACATCTTTTATCTGAGTAGCCACAGCCTGTGTTAAAATTCTTAATGATCTGGGCTAAAAATCAATAATTTGTATGACTTCCATATGTGAACTGGGAATTAAATGTATCTTTAAAATGTACTATAATGATAACCTCAAGCTGAAATTGAAATAAAGATATTCCTTGGCGATTTCAAGGACAACACTTTCACCAGTGTGGAGGCCGTGTAAGCCACTAAAGAACATTGCCACTGGGGACAGCTCTCCTGCCAGCAGCACAAAGATAAATCAAGCTAACTAACTCCAAGGTTTTGGTTTTTCAAGTATTTTTTGGCTGCAGCCCTGTATTTCACATTTATGATCCTCCTATACATATCAATGTTCGCTCAGGACTGACTGTTCTCTTCTTAAAAGTTGGAGGAGTGGATTCATTTTGAGAACTTATATACCTGTATCAATGATCAAAAGAGTCTAATTATTCCCCCATGCAGAGAGTTGATAGATGCAGAGCCATGCTTTTCCCCATGTAATCAATTGCTAGCTAATTTGACAAGAACTCAGCAACCATTCTGTAGTTCAGTTCACATTAAGGCTTTTATGTTTAAGGGAGCAAAAGTTCTATTGTTTGACAGTTAAATTTCATGTGTTCAACAGAAGGCAATGAATATGTCTTACTGAATATTACTTTGTAGGACATTAATGTATGAATTGGGAAGATGTCTCATTAAAATGATAAAATCCTGTCAATTACCAATAGTTTAATGTTTGGTTTTTTTCTTTGTGTTCCCATTTCAGCCACCCACAGAAGTCAAATTTCTCCTACTTTCTGGTACAAACTCAGACAGAAAACTTTAAAACTGAAGACTGATTTTACTAATGAGGCCTAAAGGCCGCTGAAATCCTGTGATTGCAGCCAAGTTTGGTTCAGACTTATCAACAATTATTCTCCATAACCTTGACTTATACTGTGACTATCATCTTCAAGTTCATTTTCTTCCCCTAATGCCAGAGAACACCTTCTCCTTGAGAGATGAGCAAGCATTGCTCCCTGATGATGGTAAGCTGTGACTTGCCACAGTGCCTTGCAGCCTGCACCACACCACAGTTAGCTTGTGTGGAAGTCTAGACAGAACTGAGCTAATCTGTAAGCCTCACCATCAATGCATTAATTGTTATGAATTGAGTGGAGAAAAAAAAAATTATAAAAATAACAATTACTTCCTAGTTTTCTGTCTGATAACAAGTTTAAATATTTATGAAGTGATGAAACAGGAAGAAAATAAAGATAAGATTTCAATTTCACAGTTAAGAATAAAAACTTATTAAGAAAAAAATGTTGTAAAAAGGTTTCAAGTATCTTTCAGCTACAGGAATTCTGTGCATATTTTTAACAGCATGGCCCTATTTATGATATTTATGTTGCAACAAATCTGTATAGGGTCCATACAACTCAGACCTCCCAGATATGCCAGGTTGCTGGAGAATAGACTGACCTCTCACAACTTGACCTTGTAGTAGAAGGTGCCTCCTTGGGTGCTATTGCTGGGACAAGTCAATTTGAACAGACATGGTAAGGCAGGCTGAAAGATGGGAATTATCAGTCAAGATTGCTCTGCCAACAGGCACAGATCACTGTACAATAGCAGGCTGAAGGTTGTACTATTCCCTGAAGGCAGTTTGGTAAATAAGGAGGTTATGGGTATGTTACTGTCAAGCATGAAGAAATTTTTGTTGATATATTCTCAGAAACTAATTTTTTTTTCTTTAATAACCTGCAGGGCTACTCTTCAGCAAAATTACCAGTCAACTCTGACAACCTAGGCTACAATAAGCTGAATCACACTCCAGGTCTTTAAACATTTGGTCTGCTTTTTGTTACTAGCTTGCTTTAAATGTGCTTAGGAAAGTGCAATACAGAGAAAGTAAAACTGAATCTTTTTAGCTAATCAAAAGAGAGAAGTCAGAGAAAGATTACACCTGTTTAAAGATGCAAATTGATAATGGAGCTGCATATCAAAACAAGAGTACTGTTCATTTTTTAAAAGGTGCGAATTGCTAATCTTCAGCCTTTTTTAATACGTTATTAAAAGTTTCTACCAGTGAAATTTAACACAACACTAAAAAAAGATATGAAATACAGTACAGTGAGGATACATAGCCTTCTTCAGTCTCAAATCTGAAATGCAGTGATCTTGGTTACCAACTCTTGGCACTTTTTCACTGCAAAAGAATAAAAATTTTAAATTGCCCTTCCTATAGAATAAAGGATTTGTGTTTTGCCTTTCCCATCTCAATATGCACAAACAGGAAGCACAGCACAAAAGGGACTTACAGAGCAGAACCTGTCCATGCCAAGAACTGGGCCAGGAAGTGTTACCCTCAGAGGGAAGCAGACCACCGAGTCAGGGCATTCTGTGTACTTGTATGCAAATTCCCATTTTCAATTAAAGCATTTAAGAGTCTGGTAAGGATATCAGAACACAGGAAAGCTTTACAGTTGGCCCAGGAAATTAAAACCCTGGATGGCAGATCAGCCTCTGATATAACACCTCCTGTCTCGGTCAGACTACCTTGGTTTAATTTGGCGAGTATTAATTAGAAATTGCCTGTCTGCTTACTAGTGCTCAGCTGAAAAAGGAGCCTCCACCGACTTCTCTTTCTTGTGTCTTACTGTGAGGCATCAGACAAGGCACTAGCTTTCCTGCAGTGCTGAGCAGCCTGACTCCTTCCTCCCCTAAAATAGTAGATCCTGCAATTCAACAGCAAAACGATGTGCTGCCTTAAGAAATTTCAGCTCCCCAAAACTGCATCACAGCCAGAGCTGGAATCTGTTGCCTCATGCTTTTTTTAAAAAAAAAAATTTAAAGCTACAAACTCCCCAGCTTCTTGTGCAGCTCCTTTCCATTTCACGTCTCACCTGCTTGACTAGAGGCAGAAGTAGGAATCAGCATTGCTTTCACATCCTCCACTTCTCCTCACATCTCAGAGCAGTGATGGTTTTTTCTCTACCAGACGGCTCAGAACCTGACCTGGAGCCAGCTGGACCAGGCTACAGTTCTGCTCTCCAGGGGCCTGACAGTTCATTCAAAATCATCCTGAAACTGCCCACAGACTTCAGTGGCCTTTAATGCCCACACCATACAGGGCAAGCAGCCAGAGTGACTTTGACCTCAAGGCCCTACTTTGGGCACCAGATGTTCAAGAAGTCTGTTGGTTGCTTAACTTGATCTAAATTGCCCCAAACCATCACATTTTGATAAAACTGGTGCTGGAGACATTCATTTTGCTCTGCACGTCAGGCAGGGCAAGGCAGAGTGGAAAACTAAATCAAGCCACAAAATGTTGATCACCCTCAAAATAAGCCACTCAAAGGACATCAGTTTTTCAACCACATTCTTTGGAGAGGTGATGAAACTTAGAGGTGTGGGAGATAGGTATCCCTCATGTACACTTTGTATGGTCTCAGAAACACAGAGCTGAAGACTCTAAACATGTGTTAGAGTAAAAGACCAGAAGCACTGCTCAGATTCTGATTTGACTCTACCTCTTCCAGGTGCTCTAAAACCTTCTTCTCTATCCCGTGTCATAAAAACTATGAACACAGGCCCACCCCATACTGCACTGAAGCTGGGGAAGGTGGCTTCTGAACCTCAGAGGAGTGGAATGCAGGCAGTGGTCTGTCCAATTGTTCCTCCAGTCTAAACTAAAAGGTCCCCCCTGCCTCTCAGTCAATCCTCCTGCTGTCCCTTTGGCCAGTCTCCTGGCTAGACTGGGTTATACCATTCTAAAAAGTAACTTTATAATAAATCAGCCGCAGAAAAATCTAAGCTTAACTTCTGACCCTACACAATCACTTCCACAGGGATAGGAGAAAGTCCTGGTTTTATGAAGCAAAATCTCAGATTGCATGGGTAAAAATACATTCTTTCATGACAGAAATTTGCAACTATGTACTGACCAAAAAAAATCAAAAAAAAATAAATAAATGGGTTTCACTGGGTTGTAAAACCCGTGGAAATGCAAAATTTCCTAGCTTTGTGTATAGATGAGATGTCAAGATGATTTGAAATACTTCTTAGATGTAAGACTAAAAAAGGATGAATAAATAACATACAACATATGTGGAATATAAACCATCACTGCAATTTGCCTCATTTTTTCACAGGAAAGAAATACATAAACATGAACATGCCAAGGATAAGACACGATGCTAAGCTACTGCAGTAATATGTCCTTTAGGTATGTGGGTAGGTGGAATGGATGGGTCCAGAATAAACAGATATACATCTTATTTATTACCTGTCTCTATCCATATGTTATTTCTCACTGCCCTCAGCAGATTCTTTTGTGTGTACAGAGTTCAAGTAAAAAGCTCAATGTTATGAATGCATAAGCCAGTGTGAAATTCATCAAATTGAAAAAGACCAAGCTATGACCCCAAAGCTGCTTCATTCTTTGCTTGCTCTTTTTTCCTCAAAAACACAAGTTGCATTTTGTTTTGGTGGACCAAGGAAATTACGTCATCCCATGACTCTTTACTCAATTTTCAAGTCCATTCAATTTTGTCTTCTAGAGGACAAATCGACTAGAGTGGGGCTATTATTGTGCTGCTTGCCACAGCCTATAGGGAATTGTTTTGTATAGTTGTTTGTACCTGACTTTTTTAGGTGTCAATTTTGTGACAGCCAGTACATGTACAAGTACATGCTTTGCCTCCTCACTCCAATAAAGTGATCACCATTAAGGAAACTGTACAGGTAAGAAAACAACATATTCTGTGTCTACCAATCATCAGCATGGTTTGAACAGTTACACACATACATAGAAAAATGAGCATTGTCAGCAACCACCATGAAACCACCACCAGTAACTGCTGCAACCCATCCTTGCTAGATGTCAGACCTTATGAAGACAATTGCACTACACCAAGTAGATAAAACCCACACTCCAAATGTGTGGTGTTTATGTTGCAACATCAGTCTGCAGGTTCTCTTGACACAGCTTCTGTTCAGTGAGCCATACTGAACAAGCCATGAACACACAAGTCTCCAATACAGAGCAAACACCAAGCCCTGAGTTTCACTTTGAAACTTCTTCACAGATGAAAATTAGTCCAGGTGCATCTATGTGTCAATTGTACCTCAACTGTGCAGTGCAAATAAGAAATTAGGTCTAACTTTTTCTACATTGTTGAGTCAGGAATGTGTATGTTTGCACAGTCAAATGACAATCCAACTTTTGCCTTCTTATAAAAAATGGCTTCTCTGCTTGGATAGCTAACATATTCTGCTGCTCCATGGGATGTTACTTACCTTGGGATCCAGTCTGTCTGTAACTCATCATCGTTGCCATTGTCAGCTGGTCAACCGGGGGGATATGGACAGCTGGAGGTGTGCAAAGACTCATCTTTCTGAGAAGAGTATAAGCACTCTTACAGCAGTCATGACGATGAGTTGAAGACACAGCTCACCAGCTGAAGCTGAATAAATGGTGACTGGAGTAATAGTGGCATACTTACAATCCCTACAATTATGGAGGCCTTATCATCATCCTCTTAAGGAATGTGATTCAAATTAACAAGTGTGATCAAATTAGCCTGGCCACCAGCTACATGGTCACCTGTAGAAAAAAACCTTATTAAATGGCTAAAATCACTGTTTGGCTAAAGACACTCCAACTACGTAGAAAACTCCTTTATTGTCTCCTATGAGTCACAAACTCAATGTTTGGAAATGTTTCTGCAACTGGAAAATTTTGTTCTCTTTCTGTGGTTGTCAGATTCTTATTATATGCCAGATTAAAATAGGCAACTGCCATTTTGCCCAGGGTTCAGAAAATACTTTTGACTATTTATTAACTCTTCTTTCTTCATCAGAGGAAGAAGGATTCAGAGAAATGTAAATTAAGACATAGAGGCTTTAAAAGTAGCAAAGGCTCACCGGCAGCTTCTGTCACTGTGTCACTATCTGTGTGCTTTGTAGTAAGTTGTTTTTTGTTGCTCATTCTGCCTGCCTAGGCCAGTGGAAGTCTTTGCTCTGTCTGTCAAGAGTAATCCTAATATTAGGAGACTCCAGGCAAAGGACTGAACACGGTCTGGCACTCCCTGTGGCTGTTTGTTTGATGCTGATTTCACAGCCATTGAATGAGCCCTTAACCTTGTCACTCGTAGCTCCTTTTTGGCAGAATGTCAGGTAACAAAATTGGCCTTGAGAAAATGCCAGACTTTGCCAATTCCTCTTCAACAGAAGATCCAGTTGTTTTGTCAGCAGTTACTCAGCCCTTGATACTCCCAGGTCATTTTCACTAAGCTCAGAAGCAGAATGCACTGTCCCATACTCCATTTCACTAGTGCTAAACTACTCAAAGTTTCGAGGGTAAGAATCTACATCAGTTGTAGGATTTTAAATATAATTCCACTAATTCTCAAGACATGTATTTTGTACTGCAGAAAAATCAATAAATAAGCAATTTACTTGCTATCTTAGACAATGATGATGTAAATAGGTGAACTAGTTAGACAAGGAAAGGAACAGTGACTGGTTCTAAGCCACAGAAACTGGGGAAAATATATTTCTAGGCAGATCCACAGTGAAGAGAAAAATGGTGAACTTTGTTACATGAAAGGCACTTATACGTGTTTTTATATTAATGCTGGGGTTTTTTCTATGTTCAGATTAGTTAATATACCTGCTAACTGTCTGAGTAAATGCTCAAGTCATCTCCATACCAAACCCTTAAGGTACTTATCAGACACAGGTTAATATTTTTGATCTCACAGGCTTTGAGATAGTTACAGATTTCCAGATTAGTAAGTCACAGTAAAAGAGGATGGATTTTCTCTTCTTGTTTAATTTCTGGGACAAAGCAATATATTAGAAGTACCTGTTGATGAGCTGGTATTGCGCAGCTAATGCCATGACTATAGATTTTCTCTCACTGGTCATGTATTTGTTCAATATGATCTCCATTTCTTTCCCTCATGGTTTGGTATATGTATCTAGATATGTATTTAGATACATATTTCTTAGCTGGTAGAGCAGGAGGAAAGGAAACTCCCTCTAGTTTCTCTGAAACTCTGCAGAGTGCTGTTTCAAATCAAAAGTCCTTATTTATTACTAAACTTCCTTCATAGATATATTATGTTGGCAATCCATCTTCATGTTTATAGTTACACTAAGACAAATAAATCCATGTGCAGTAGCCTTCAGGGTGTTTAGTGTGTTATTCAGTAACACGTAACAAGAACTGCACGTGAAAGTCACCATTTGGGGAGTTTTACCAGCCTGTCTCTGAGGCCAACACAAAAAGAAGAGGATGCTAGTTTCAGACAGGAACAAATTGCTGGGACCATGTTTCTGAACACACTGGTGTCCAGCAAAATCTGCTAACCAAGATGGTTCTAATGGATTTATCTCCTGTCTGGGGCCCTCTGCTCCCAGTGCTACAAATCATCAAACACTATGTGGTCAGGTGAAAAGCCTGACCCCCAGCACTCCTCAATGGGCAAACTGAAAGAGCATGTGCACTTGGTGAAGGTTTGTCACAAGGGAACCTGCTGGTTCCTCCATTCCTTCAATATCCACAGGGCTGATACCTTGGTCTTGGACTGTAACTGTGCACGAATGAAGGTTTCTTCATCTTTAGTGACATCCCCTTTCACCTTTCTTGTCTTGTCCTTGTATGATTTTAGCAATGCTCAGGTGAGTTTAAGTTGCTACCTAAACTCTGGTGCCAGTTTGGGTGTTTTCTTATCCTTGCTGTTGCCTGCTCCATCTCCACGATGCCAAAATCATACAAGGACAAGACAAGAACTCCCAAGATGTGACCCATCATTGACAGACAGCTTGCTCCTAAGACTGAACACTGAAACCAACAAACCTCCAGAACTTGATCACACCTCCTTGCAGGGCTTCACAGTTGCATTCTACTTGCACACATCCCAAGGAAGAATCACAGGTGTATCTCTGCAACACTGAACCTTAGAACAGTGCAAATGGTAGAAAGCTGCTGAACATTTAGATATCTAAGACCTCCCCTTCAGCCCTCCAACCCACTTAGAGTAAACATGCAGGTTTTCAAAACATGCAGCTCTTGATTCACAGGTTGGATGCAGGGTCAGGGCTAGAGGGACTCAGTGGACCTATCACAATGTAAGATAAAGCAGAGCAGCATGCAAAAGTCACTGTCATTCTGTAGTGAAATCAATACATTCCTTCAGAAACCTATTAAGCAAAATATAGACTATGACAGGAAGTGCAGAAGACTGCAATAGAGCACTCTGTGCTGTGCCTTAGGTCTGACACACAGCAGTGCAAGCGGGAGAGCAGTTTGCATAGTTCTCTATCACACTGCAAGCACAATTTCTTTTTCACTGGCTGGAAGCTTAAGTAGCTAGACCATCTCCAGGGTGCTTCTGAATCATTCTAAAATCAAGAGTGAGAACGAACTTGGGCAACTTTAGGCAAATGGAAAATTCAGGAGGCAAAAGGAAATGGAGATCTTCCCCAGTCAGCTCAGACAGACAAAGCCACACTACAGCTTGACAAAGTAACGCGTCTTCCAAGTACAGTCACGTGTGCAAGATTCTTCTCATTTATGTTACTTTGTCACAACGACTTTGGCTGAGGAGTTCTTTTCAGCCCTGCAGCCCCTTCAGACTTATTTGCTGAAGACAATCATAGCAAAATGTGAATGTTAGCCCTGTAGCTGTACATCATTACACAGATGTGAAGACAAATACAAGACGGTTTTAGAAGAAAACTGAAGTGAAAAAGGTAAATGTGTTGTGACCTTAGATCATATGCCACTATTTTCTGAAGTAATCTTTACTGAATTATTCTTTCCAGCTTCTTGATTCTTGTTTCATTAAAAGTTGCACGTGGCTCACAGCTCCTTCCTTCCTGGGCAGGCCACTGGACGCAGCCCTCTGTGCCCAGCCTCTCATGCTCCCATCACTGCACCCTGGTCTGCAAGCATCACTGAGAAACAGGGACCAACAAGACAAATCTCCACCTGGAAAAAAAAAGGTTTTTTTCTCCCATTGGATTCACAGCATTAAGTTGCTCACTGGAATTTCAGAATTAAAACCATTATTATAAGACATCAAAAGCCTTTTGTATTAGGATAAAAAAAATAACATAATCATCTCTTGTCCATGTACAGGGAGAAACTGCAGTGCCAGAAGATCTGTTGAGCTTTGTGGTCCCCTCCTGCCTTTTATTTCTTCTGGAAAGGAAACCAGCTGAGACATCACAAAGAAAATAACCTACCTCTGGAGCTGCTATTGATACTGCACTGCATCTTAAATGTTTCTCCGCCAGAAAATTCCTCTGACTTTTGCTAAGAATAGCCAGCAGAAAGCTGGCAGAGAGTATCATCATTATTTAATGACTGTAAAATAACAGTCTGTTATAGGTACGCTTAAGCTTTGCGAACCATCAAAAAAGGCTGGAATTTGACAATACGTTGGAGGTAAATGGCTACTAAGCACCTGAGTGCATTTTATTCCACAGAGAGGCTGAAAGTCAAGGAAAGATACGAAGCAAAGTCTCCTTCCATAACACAGTTTAGGTATGGTTGCAAAGGGCACATGCATTTCAGCTCTGGTTGAGATTTGTGTTAAAATGGCCTCCCAAGGGTATTTCTCTTTGGTTCTACCTTCTTCAGTTTTTGTAGTATATCAAATTCCTCCTCAATGAACAGAAGGAAAAAGAAGACATCAAACTATCCTCCAGGTGAGAACACTTCACATTAATGATCAGGTTAACTCAGCTGTGCTTCCTGAAGCTTCAGTTCTAGAGGGAGGTAATCTTTGTGGAGATAACATCATCTTTGACATAGCTGTGATATTTCTGCAGTGGGTACCATTATGCACAAGGCAATCCAAGTACTTTAAATACCTTTGAATTTGTAGGTATTTGTTGCTAGGGAATGTGCTCTGGGAGGCACCAGTGGGAAGAACAGCTTGCAAGCTCAGCACAGCATAGGCAGCAGTGGGACTCACAGAGCTCACCAGTACTGCATCAGTCCTGCATAGCTCCAGATTTTGGCAGCTTTTTGGGGTCCAGGGTTTTTAAAGCAGCAATCTTCTGTCATTTTAAAACATAAACTGGAGACTGCAGATAGCATTCAACGTTATGAAGTGGATCAGCTTTAAAAAGTGGCATTATAAACCAATATAGTGCAGCTCCGTGTTTATTGAGTCTCAGTGGTTTACAAATAAAATCTGTTTATAAGCTTTTTAAAAATATCTTCTTGTAGCCGCTGCAAATCCAGCTTAGAACCTGCAAATCAGGGTGAGATTCAGCACACATACTGGAAGTTAACAGTCCAGTTGTTGGCCTCCCCTCTACCTGCATCATATTTAAACAAGCACAAAAATACAGGAGGTATAAGCAAGAACCATCACTAGATTTGCAATTTAAACTAATTTCTTATTCATACAAACAACACTGTGATTACTAGAATAAAACCCCGATTACTCTCTTGTAGTCATATTGGTTCCATAGCAGGAATAAATAATAGTAAAACCTTAACTGCCACTAAAGTAAGCAAATAGGATTGCAATGCAGGAAAGAGGTCCACAGAGTAAGTGTGTGCTGCTTTGATCTACTGCTTTCAGAAAGACAACACACGTTAAATTCAACTCCTAAGTGGAAAAAGGTCAGCAAGCAGAATTTCCACAATAAAAGCTCTGTGGTTGCAGGTGTTCAGTTACATACATCATCTCCTCCCCTGAAGATGAATACCAGGATTTGTGATCAACTTGACACAAAGGATTGTACTGCTCACAGCAGGATTTATTTACATTTACTCTGAGAAGGATGCTCTCTCCCTCCCTCTCTCCCTCTCTAAAATATGACCAGCAATATAGTAGTACCTGCACACTCTTGCCATTTGATCACATTTTCAGTAGCACATTTTACTTCCAGGATAGACTAGGATATTCTCCCATTTCTGCATAGTATTTCCTGACTAAAATATTTGCCACCCTGCCTTTCTCTTGATACCAGAAAACTCAAGTTCAAGTTCCTGCACTCTGTCTTGGGATCTAAACATCCTTGTGAACCATCTGCTGAGTCCAGGGATCTATTTAGATTTTCCTCTTGAAAGTCCACCCTGGATCTGAAAAGGCATTTGCAAAAAAGTCTGGTTCATGCATTTCCTCAACAAAAATTATATATAAAAAAATCAAATTGAAGTTACTGTTTATCCTGTCTTTAACAGTGCAAAAGGAGGCCAAGATCTTATCTCCAGATAGACTGTATTTTACTATCCCTTTCTCCTGCTTCCATTACTTCCAATTCAATATAAACTTAGTATCCAAGGCAACCCCCCAGCTAAAAAGCATGCAA
>JANPWX010000080.1:1316563-1341563 GCA_024734555.1 Trochalopteron elliotii | reverse complement strand
AGTGCGTTCGGTATGGAAAACCACACAAACTGCATAGAAACAAAAACCTTTTTGAAACACTGAGGAGATGCTTGCAATCAAATAGTTGCTTCTGCCCCTGCCCCTCCTGGTGATGAGAGTGTTATGTACAAAGATCATTTTGCACCACCAAGCACAAAAGAAAGTTAAGTCCCACAAAAAGTCCTACCCTGGAGCAGCTGGGTTCATCCACATTCCACTTATGTGAAAGGAGCCAGATATGGTTTGGGAGCCTCTCCGTGCTGGTGACAATGTGCCGTCACCCACCTTTGAGGAGGCAATTCACATTTTCTGCAGGGGCTCTGGGGTGGAGCCTGGTGCCCCTCATTTGTTACCACTGAAGCTCCATTGCTTGATTTCTTGCCTTATAAAAGAGATTCGGTTTCTGCTTACACATGAGGAATTAATTTATGTCAAGTGCAACATGTGAATATGTTGCTAAAAATGTTTTAGCTTTTTAAGACAAAGCTACTTGTGATCACACGGTGAACTGCAATGATTCCTTTTTTGATTAAGTTCCCATTACCATTTGACTGAATATACAGTTAACATTATTTCTTAAGCAAAATATTTACTAGGGGATGGTAAATACTATATATATAAGTTTTATTTAATATTATTTGTTTCAGGTGACAGTCTACCTATAATCTAAACCTCACTTTTTTCGTTAGAGAAACTATAGAGAGTATAAAACACAGCATAATAATCTAATCTTCTAAATTGATGGCTCTTTTCTTTAGGCTTACAATAGCATGGATCATCTGAAACATTGCCTGCATAAATGTATCATTTGTCACAAGCTAAAAAACTGTCATCATTACGTTGATTAATCAAATGCTGTTCTAAAAGATGGATTGAAACACAAAACACTCAGTCTAGTGCCATATAATGAAGAGATTAATTTGAGGCACAAGACAACCAATTTAGCATAATTCTATGCTCATGCTTTATTTAGAAAGCCATCAATTAGTATATTTTTTCCTTGATGTACTATTTTGTCATTCTAAACACTGTGAAGGCGATTTGCTCCAAAGTCAATTTGCTTTCTGTAAACAGAAAGGGTTAGTTAAGCATCTTCATGCTCTGCAATTCTACAGACTGCCATCTTAACATGGAGGGCACAAAGAAAATTAATCATGGGGTAAAATGCACAACGGAGTTACTCCCCTCAGGTTAGCACTAATTTCCTTTCGATAATGTAATTATACTTCTGGTAGCAGGAGTGACAGTAAGGAAAGTCTCAAAAGCATTTCATTCCTTCATTATCTGGGATCTCTCTTCGTGATTAATACAGTCTATGTGCAGACACAAGTCTCTGTCCCAAACAAAGTCGCGATGATACTTAGCTTTTATTGTTTACAAAAGTGAAAAAAGATTACATAGTGTGTTAAGGTATCTTTTCCTAGCCCTTAGTAAAAATCACAGGGTTGTGATAGACTAAAAATATACACAGCACCACAGCCTTCCCTTCAAAAACACTTGATATCTCAAGTACTATTAATAATCAGCAACCGGAAAAATACAATCGTTTCACCAACAAATCATTCAACAGTGCTGGAACGATGCAATGAGCTGACCAGTCGCGCCACAGGCCAAGGTTATCCCACACGCGCCTCGGTGCGCACCAAGGCTGCCGAGGCCTGGCCAGGCCGGGCCCGCCTCCCCTCCCGCCGGCCGACCCGCGGGGCTGCGGCCACGGCCCCGCCGGGAGCCGCACACACAGCGCCCGGGACGCCAGTGCTCGGGCTCCAAGGCCCAGCACAGATAACCACAGTGACTCACAGCAGTACCATTTCACACACCTTACAGGCCCACGGACTCCTCCTCAGCTAGCTGTGGCAGCTCGCTCCATGATGGATCCCGAGCAGAGGCATTCCCTGCCACAGGTGATGCTCACACACGCAGGCAAGAGGACGCGCAGTCTCCTCATTACGCCAAATAAGGATTTTTAAAATGTTAACTTATCAAAAATACACTAGAGGAAAAAGAAACAGCGTGGATGTTACCCCCTACTAATGAGGCACTAATGCATAATTATTATAATACACACGCTTCTCTCCACAGAGGAATATTTATAAACACTGAAACAGTTGAGTTTGCACTGGAGTCGTACGTACAAATTGTTTTTGCTCCTGCAGTTTGTGGTTTGGGTTTGGGTTTTTTTTCTCACACCAGTGACATTTAATGCCTTTTGTAAAACGATATGAAATCATTTAAAATACTAGTAAAACCTGGGCCTTTACTGCTTGCTGCCCTAAATGAGAATATAAAAACACTAAAAGCATAACTGTTATTAAAGTGTTCAATTACACCAGGTTTGGTTTTCAAGAGCATAAGTTTTAGGAGGGAGCAGTGGTGGAGTTATCAGAGGAAAACCTGACATTAACTGTGACAGAAAGGTGGACAGGAGTCAAAAACATCACTACAGCAGTATTTTCCACTCCCTATTCTCTCTCTCCCATGCCCAGAAGTTGCTCATGGCAGACACAAGTAAAACCCCCAGATGCTGAACCCACCAGAGGTAACTCCCACCAGGTAAAGCCCACTCCCCAAGAGGAGCGTGGGGGGCAGGTGGTCATCACTCTCCTCCTTAAGGCAGTGGAATCTGTGGCTGCCTGCCAGGGTATCCAAATGCCAGTTTTTGCAGTGTGGCCTTGCTGCCCTGCTCTCTCCTGTTGGGTCAGCAGGACTGAAAACCCTGCAAGGTGGGTGGGTAAGGTGTACTGCAGGTGGAGAAGCATCTCTGAAGGCCAGGTGGTGCAGGACAGCAGCAGAACCAACCTGGGTGTGTTCCACAGCACACCAGAATCACTGGCAAGCCTGCCTGCATCTGGGTGGAGTTTGGGCTAAATAAAATAAATGCACGGCTAAATAAAAATAAACTTCCATGAACATTTAAATGTTGCTGGATGATCCTAATAAAGTACCCAAGTCAGAGCCAGGAGAGTAGACCTAGCTAGACAGAGAAGGCAGGGTTGCATGTCAATTAAAGCTGAATATCAATAAATTGCAATGCATTAAAGAGGAAGACTGACACCCATCTCACATGCCAGTGTAGCCATCCTCTGTACCTTAAATTTATAATGAAGTTCTCCATAATAAAAGCCAAACTCATTTAACTGGTTTAGCTTATGGAGCACACTAAATTATATTAACTAGGAAGACATATCAAGGGGAATGAACCTAGGGATACAAAAAGCTCTTGTGGAAATGTAAAATATTAAACCACTATATATTTTTCTGCTGCCTAGATATGCTATACTTGAGGAAACATTCTCCATCACCTTGACAGCATGCTTCCTTTCTGTATACTGAAGTTTATTTACCTGAATTATTAATGCTGCTTTTGTTTGTAGCTATATCTTAATTTTCTTCTTTTCATTCACCTGTCATGATTGTTTTGATTCACATCCCAGAATGATGCACAAAATATTTCCTTTGGAAACACTGTAGTGTCACCAATATTTTTGCTCTGTTAACAGATTATTCTGTCTTCACAGTAAAACCAGATCATATTTTTTTTTTCATGAAAACTGTCAATCACTGAGATTATGCTTTAAATGTATTGAGCGGATAAAAGATAGAATTTAAACTACATATCATGTGTCAGCAGAGAACACCGAGTGCCCTGCAAATAGGGAAAGCACACAATTCTCTCCTTCCAAATGAAAAATATGTCCACAGCGGCAAATGAGATATCCTCAAACAATTAGTAACAATCATGACAAAATTCTTTTGCATATGATGTGGAGTAATGCAGCTGCAGTACTGTATTTATTATTTGTAGAAAGAAGCAGAACTAAACCCCGTGGATTTTATTATACATTCAATCTTATTTGTTGTTTCTTCTGCCTAGGCTAAGATTCTGGAGAGCAGAAAGGTACATTTATGTTTAAATGATATTGTTTTATATATTAAAAGCTAATAAAAGTGGAGGTGAAGGATTGCAGTAATTAAACAAATGTCAAATGAATGTCCACAAATTATATAATGCAGGAAGAAAAGAAAAAAAAAAGAATGATGTTATAGTGAGAGAATAGAATAGTGATATTTCTTTTTAAAAATGTTCTAAAGTTCCTCTTTGGGGTGCAGAGTAGAAAGAGCATTTTACTTATCTAGGAGTTACCCAGAATTTTTTTTTGTTCCACACCCCTTTTTTTCAAGTATAATGTCTAACCAACTGGTATACAAAATTCAAAAAGATTCTCCTGAACACACAATATGGAGACACCATATGTACAAACAGCACACAATTTCAAACAGACTAGGCTCATTGGAAAAAAACTTTTTTTTTATTTGCCTTTGATTTCTTTCAGAAGGATAAAATGAAAGGGACAGTGATACATATTTTAAGCCCTGTGAATTCACAATGGGGCTTTAGAATAAAGAGGTAAAAACCTTTGAACTAAACAAAGGTCCATCACAGTGCACTTCTTTTTCACAAGCACCTTATAAAGAAAATTATGCCAGAGAGAGGGCCCAGGTGGCTTTTGCCACTACACCTCTCGTCCACAACACCCCAGCATCCTTCCCAGCCCCTATCAATCTCCTGTATGCCGTGTCATTGACTCCTCTTGGACCTGATCTCTTATCTCATAGAGCTGGTTTTTTGGTGGAATGCCCTGTGAAAGTATCCACTCATGAGCTTACATCTGAGTGTCTCTTTGTACTAAGCAAAGCCTGTAGTCTAGCAGGTTGCATTAACTTGATTAAAGTAGGACCATAGACAGTTACTTAGGCTCTTACTTTGCTCTTAGATTAAAGACAAGGAGGCCTCTTTCTCTCAAGGTTTTTTTTCAAAACTGCAACTTTCAAAAGGGTCAGCAAAAGACAAAATGCTCTTATAACAGAAGGAAAGAAGCTTTTATAACAAATGATTTCTAATTGCTCCTTTGTTCCAAAAAAAGACAGCGGTTATACCAGCTGAAACACAACAATCCATCAGCATTTCTTGATGGAAAGCTTTTACATAGGGCTGCAAAGAAAGAGCTAAGTTCCAGTAATTTCAAAAACATTATTTCCTTGTAAATAACACCTTATTTAATCCACTTAAACCCAGAACATAAGCACATATTGACTGGCTGTGCATAATAGTCTATTTTCACTAGTGGACCATAGAGCTGCTGGTGCATTTCCTCCATTTCAGCTCTAAGAAGCAGAATAGGGAAAATGGTCTGCCATGGGCCTTGCCCCCATTTATAACATTTTATATTCCATAACAAATAAATTTTAGTAATGAATCAGTGGGCTAGATCTGATCTAATGCCATGGACTGGATTATTTCAATGTTATAAATGCACAAGGGACATGAACAAAAATCAACCAGGCTCATATTTGCAGCAGATAGCTGCAAGAAACATCACTGGCTTTGGAAAAAAAAAATCACTTTTCATGCTTAACTGCTAAATTGGACAACAGTTCTGCAGAATGGATTTATATACTTTTCAGACACATTCTACTAATTAGCAGAGTAGTAATTTTAGATTTTCTGTAAACACAGTGTGCAAGTGTGCACCTGTTACCTACATTCATGCACATGTCCAAATGAAGCTTCTTATTTCTAGGTGAGGCTCAAAGTTCATTCAGCCACCACCAGAGCAGTGATCCTGCTCAGGGCACACGCAGCACTCTCTGCACCACTGCAGTTACAAGCTGGGCTTTGAGGGTGCTTTGCTCTTACTGTGGATGCCAGAAATAGTCTCAAGCCTGAGACTACTGCTACAAAGCTGGGAAACAGTTTTGAGTCCCAGCCTAATGTATTAAAGATATATGTGGACAATTTGGACAGGAGAGAAAGAAGGGGTTTTGGGTGGTGCACAGCCTGGGATCTGCAGAGAGGGAAAGCTTATCATCAGTGCCATGCTCTGCAGGAAGATGCTACATCTCACTGGTCTTTAGCTGAGGGTCCCAGGAGATGTGGGTTCAATTCTCACATGGTTTTTGTTGCAACACAAATAGGGAGATTTCAAAACGTGTGTGGATGGACGAGGACACAGAAGTCCTAATGTACTTTGAAGAGCCCAAGTACCTGACACTTAAAAGATATGTTTGTTTTAAAATCATGATGAAGGCAGAGCCAGCAGAGGAAATGCTGGATAAGGCCCCCTCTTACTTCTGTGGTATGATGTAATCTTCACTCTCACAGGCTCAGTTGGTTCTCTGCTTGGCAGACCACCTCTGCCAGCCTCCTAAGGTGCTACCATAATTCCAGAGTCCTCCTCCATAAAGAGGATGGAATAATCCTCATTACAGTCACTCATCCTGCCTTGCCCCACCTGAAAGGTCCCATGGCACCCTTGCCCTCTGCTTAGCTGGCACAGCAGCCTCACTCCCCTCTGGAAATAGGGAAGGTGACTTTCTGGGACAGGAGCTATGTAGGTCCTCTGTAAAGTGCTGCAAACCTTTGTTAAAATAGGAATAATTATTACTGTTAGAATATAATGTTATAAATAAAGCAATGAGACAGCTAATGGCACTTCTTTGAAAAAGGGAAAAAGAAGAAAAGAAAAAAGGCAAAGAGAAAACTATTTTCCCCTTGGGGAAAAAAAAATCCAGAACATTGATTACTCTTAAAGGGACCTGCTCAACTTACCTTTGAGGACACCCATTGATCTCAAATCTGTTTTCCCTCGCAGGCAAAAAAAGATAAGTATTCTCTTGACATTCTCCTTTCTTCAGTAGACTAGGCTAACAGGGATACTTTTATTTCAAATATGCATGTAGCTATGATGTACTCTGGACTCAGTTTATGCCTCTCTGCATGTGTGTAATGGCACTTTGAGAAATAGCCTTTCTTTCTATCAAGGTGTGCAGAGAGAATGATGACAACAATGTTCCATTCTGTTTGTGACTGAGATACCACATATGCTCAGAGAGAGAAAAGAAACTGAAACTGATTTGAGGAAATCAGTTCAAGTGGCACCAACTCTTCTGGGATCTCTAAGGCTGAGGGTATCAAGGGTGCTGGCTAAGGTCCAAATTGGCAATGAAACACACAGATCACAATATTGATAAATACAGAGCCTTACTTGACAAAAAACAAAAACAACAAAAACAAAACAAAAAAATACACACACCAAAAAACCCAACTAAAATAAAAACCACAACAGAAACAAGAATGTACAAACTTATATATTTAGTTATAGGATTCTTTTAAAAACATTGCTATCAAAACAAGATTTCTATCACAACCAGAAGTCCTATCTTTAGTTAGTCTTTTGGTAATTCAACTGCTTCCAAATTCATCTAAGAGGGACTATATCCACAGGAGTTCTGACAAAGGGGTCCCACATTGTTGGGATGATTATCCACTTAAAATTTGAAGAAACTTACAACACTGGTGACAGACTAAGATAGACCTCTCTAACAACACCCTAAAAAGAGGAAGCAAGTGTAAGAGCGTGCATGAGAGAGTGTATGATAGAAGTGTTTATTCATATGAGTAAAAAGAAGAAAATTATACCTGGCAGTATTGAGGTCCCTGGTGTCAGGATTGAACCTGCTTGTTTTCCCTCCTTTCTTTGTCCTTCTTTCTTTCAACTTCTGTATATCCCATAGCTATACAGGAGACCTACACTGATTCTCATGGAGTCTTCTTAGATGCACATATGCTAAAAAAAAGGGTGCTGTAAACTAAAAGCATGGTTTTGGGGCAGTACCATCAGAAATTAAGAAGGATTAATGCTGGGCTGAGCCAGTGGAGCAATAGATGCCTTCTCCCACAAACACAAGGGAGGTGCCAGAGATCCAATACCTCAAAAATTCCATATAGAAAACGATCATCCATAGTTACCAGCTCTTGCAGCTTTCTGGGCTTGTCCACAGAGGGAGGCTTATTGAGCATATTCAGCAGGCAAAATGCCCAATGGTGGTTTCCTGTCCCATACCTATTACAAGGTAACAATCCCTGAAGTGACAAAAGACAGAAGCAGACCCATACAGGAGCATTTAAATTGACTTCTGATCAAACCCATTTACCTTCTTTAATAACTGCTAACAGCTCCCACCTGACTCCCTCAAGACACTCTGGGACAACCTTGCTGTTTAACTCCTGCAGCTTCACATTGATCTTCAGTTCCAGCAGCTGGTCTGTGAGTCAGTGCATTGCCTGGCTGTACACAGGGAGCTCTGTGTTACAACCATTCCCGTAAGGAGAGTGTAAGGAGCTCCTGAACCGGTGGTGGATTGTGAATACGAACCCTGGGGGCTGCCCAGGGATGTTAAGGACATTAAGGTCCTGAGGCCTTAATGAGAGCCTGCCTCAGGTCCTACTCTGGACAGAATATTGGCCCTCCTGCTGAGGGATGTGGAGGTCCAGCCCCCGAGGTCTTGTTCCCAGTCTTCTTCAAAGCCTCTAACTTTTCACCTAGGGCAAATCCCAAGTATACATGAACTCACTCAAATATATCAGCCATGGTCTTTCTCCAGACACTTTAAGTACCTGTTCAAGAATGGGTTAGTGATTGCAGCCATCTCCAGCCTTCTTCCCCCCAGAGCTGGTGTCTACAGCCAGCTACCCTCCTGCTGAGTCACTCCACCACATACTTGGAATATGCTCCCATTATCCACGAGTTCCAGCAACATCCTGGAGCTGGGGAAGATGCTTCTTCAGCCAAGGGGCCCATGGGGAGAATGTGCATAGAGCTGGAGGACAATGTGGGCTGGAAAGTGATTACCTCACCCAATCCCACTCCACCAGAACAGGGCCAGCCCAGGTCTTGCTGCACCTTCTACAAGACTGATCCTATCTGCTGCCATGAAATTTAGCCAGACCTGGGCATTTTGTAAGGCAAAAAAGCCCTTTTTGTAGCTGTATAATTCACCTATTCATTTTAGCTTTCACACCTTTCTGCCTGCATTTGCTGTGAAAGCGGCAGAGCTGGTGCACAGCATTTTAGTGAATTGGTTGCCCAGGTTTTATTTTAGTCTGAAAGCAAAATGATGATATACACATATGTGTAATGTAGCACAAAGGCATGTTTACTGAAGCATGCCACCATGATGCTCCAGTTAAAAAAAAAATAACAAGCATCAAATCTGTTTCATCCCCAGCCATACATTAGAAACTATATCTAGCTGCTGTTTAGATCATGACCAGCACAGCACTTTGGGGTAAATACAGCTTTGCCTTACAGTCCTCTGATATGTCTCCACAGCAGTGGATGATTAGAGGTTAAAAACTGTGCCTGCATGTGCGTTATTTGTGTGTGTATGTGTCTGTGTGTGAGCATGCTTGCTACAGGCTTTAAATATTTTCTAAGATTTCTTTGAAATTTCCTTAATTTACA
This sequence comes from Trochalopteron elliotii, assembly GCA_024734555.1. Lineage (NCBI taxonomy): Eukaryota > Metazoa > Chordata > Aves > Passeriformes > Leiothrichidae > Trochalopteron > Trochalopteron elliotii. The sequence continues at coordinate 1,332,258 of JANPWX010000080.1, read as the reverse complement.
GTCACTGAGAATGAGGTTTCAAAGCAAACATTGAGAGTGAAGCTGTTCCTCAACAGACACTCATGTAAATATGTTACTTTAAAAAGAAAAAAAACCCAGCCCTTTCCATCTCTACCAGTGAAATGGCTACAAATGGGCTGCCATTAACTTTTGTTACTTGAGTAGGTGCCTGTAAAGGGCCAGGTGGTGTTTATGCAGATGAATGAGCATGTTACAATGTGTTCTTCCTTTTGGATAAAACATTAGTGTATCAGATGTGACAAATCAGATGTTCATCTTCCGCACTTCTGCATTATTTTACATTGAGAATTAGATAATGTGCTGGCTTAGCTTTTTACTTCGTGGTTTCCCCCCCCGCCTTCTTCTCCTCAAGAATAATTTTATACATAAAGTTCTTCCAACACTCTGCATAATCATAGTCTCACCGTATGTCTAACCAGCAAGGTATTATGGTAATTGTGTATTTCCAGGTAGCGGGCTTTGCATCAGATGGAAGTGAACATTGTTTAACACACTGCATAATTATTGTGAAATGGAAATAATGGACCTACATGTTCAGGGGGTTTTTAATTCTGTTTCCCTACCAGAACAGCAGATAATTCTTGTGTCTCCAGCAGCAGCGGCAGTAAGTTAAATATTAGAATGTCTTACAACCAGGGTATGCAAATAATTGAATCATCAGTTCAGTGGCTAAACTGAAAAAAATAAGCTTTCATTTTAAGCTGACAAGAAGGTATTTAGGTTGCATAAGAAGAACAAATAAATAGTATGTTGTGCTTATGACTAGTTTAGTTGTATTTAGCCAAATCTGGTGTCAAAACATGATCCTTAGATCTAAAAAATTCGAACTTTTAACTTAAAAAAATTCCCAAGCTTTTTTATTATGTCATTTTGTCTATTTTTGTCTATCTAAAAACATTTGAAGATTTCAGTCTCAGCCATCAGGAAGCGGCATTTTTAATGAGCAGATTACGTGCCTGAGATATCTCACTTCACTCTGATTCAAATGTTCAAAATTAATTCCAAGTCTCTCTGACAACTGGACCACAACTGTCCTTCCATTTTTGTGTTATTTCTTTACTCTGTCAAATCAGGGCAGTTTTCCACTTTGAGGAAGTTGAATATATTCAGCAAATGACATAGTCGTGGCCCATATGCCCTGTGTATTTTGCTATTAATTTTCCTCAAAGAATTGATATCTGCGTAGTTACTCTGCCCTGGTCTTAAGCCCTGCATAGACCTAATTCCTTTCTTTACCAGAAGCATAAGCCAGTCTGGGAGAAAAACTAAGGATCCACAATTCCTTTTGCTGGACAAGTGTTATAACAGTGCCCAGCATAGCTAAATCCAGGTACATTCCAGGTGTGAGGCGAAATCCATACCATGGAAATTCAGTTGGTGGGAATAATAAATTGGTGGCTGATTGCACTAAAAACACCAATTGTGAGTACAAGACTAGGGGTTTGTACTTGTCTACCTGTGTAAGGGCTCAGCAGACCCCATGGTTGCAGAAAGTCTTTGCTGCATATGGGTTTCCCAAGCACTGCCTGTGGGAGATGGGTACCAATGGGATGCTGCAGGGAGGGCTGCCCAGCAGAGCTAGCCATGCAGGATTTGTTGGGGGAAAGAAGGACCAGGCTCTCCTTGCACCACAGAAACCTTTTCTTGGCAGAAAGGTGAGGCCTTCCGGGGGCTGAGAATGCCTCAACTTGCCCATGGTCTGGCTTAACCCCAGTGCAAACAAATCATGGGACTAGAAAGATTCTACGAGGGTGAAGTACTTGTTTTTTAGTATTAAATAGATGCATTTATAGTTTGCCGAGCTTCGCTTTATTTGAGTGACACCAACAGAATACACAACTACTCCAGTTAAATGCACAGTTCATTTCTGTCTACATCTTGTAGGCAACATGTTCAAATGTATTCAAAATCAAGGCTGCAAAAGAATTTCTCATCATCAAAGACAGCAGCTTTAGTTCCCATAATTGTGTTGTTTTGTCCAAGGCTGAGAGGATAAAACAGTGCTGCTGGGGGACAGCAGTCACAGTACCTGTGTGGTCTCACTTCATCTGTCACGCAGCCAATCCCAGTGCAACTGCTGCACATGGCTCCATAAGGATAACCTAAATTTAACTTTTGGTTGCAGAGGAACCTCAGCACACCCTGAAAGCCACAAGCTATTAGCTGGTCCTTGGTTTGGCTACCCCAGTCTCAGGAGCTGGTATTGGGCTCCATTAAGCTGGTATATGTGGCTCTTACCAGCTCCAGATCAATTTACAAAGGGTTGACTTGATCTCCCCGGTGAAATTACAGGAAAAAAACTCTAGCCAAACTGCTGTTAATATGACAGCCTAAAACTGGACTCCAGTTTAGGGGGTACTTTTCACTAGGAGCTACACATTTTCAACCAAGTGAGGATGTCCCTCTAAATGTCCAGGTGTCTCTGATATGTCAGGTGCAGGAGGCTCACACTGAGCCCCAGCATGGGGGCAAGCACAGAGGTGTCTGTGCAGTTGTCTGTGCAGAGGCTGGGGGACGTGCCAGCAGTGCCTCTCACATCTCTGGGACCCTGCACAGGCCAGCACCTGGAAGGATGGCCAACACAGACATCTCTGTTCTCTCCAAAGGGGTCCTTCACATCCTAAGGATTCTGAGGAGTAATTTCTCCTTTACTTCCCTGTGCATTGACAGGACAAGGCAAGTAGCATCACTCTTGACTGGACATTTCTTCTACAGCCTCATTCTGTCTGGGCTGCACATTTGCTTGCTCTCTGCCTTCTTCTGGCATTAGTAAGAGGTAAGGCTTTGCACTTCCACTGCTTTCTGATCTAACCCTGTCCCCAGCACCCAGCTCAAATAAACACGAGAGGAAAAGCTCATCCCATGTCCCTTACCTGGAAAAGACCCTCCCTCCAAGTGTATCAGTACTCCATGGCTAAGGTTCTTCTTGGGGAAGGAAGTGACTATGTTGTGCAAGTTTCATCAATAACAATGACCTCCTCGTCTCTGTGAACATGTCCAGAAAATATGGACAAGGGCAAGCATGTCCTCATCTCACACCCAAAACTGAAATTTTACATCAAAGCTCAGCCTCACCAACACAGATGTTATTTGCTGTTTAGGAAATCTTACTGCAAAAGACTAATAGTTATTTTACTCTACAAAAAGCATTGCCACAATGTGGGCCAGGAGGTTTTTTCCTATTCCATGTGAACCTGGCAGCAGCACTCTGTTTTCAACTTACTTAAAGGAAGCACTGCTGGGGAAAATATAACTAATGAAAACCAGCCATCATTTTATCTTCCTATACATCATTGTGTTGGTTTTATTAAAAAAAAAAAGAAAAAAAAAGAAAAAAAAAGAGAAAAAAAGAAAAAAAAAGAGAAAAAAAGAAAAAAAAGAAAAAGAAATCAAACAATAAGAGTTATCAATCCCCATCCATGACTTACTCAGATTTGATTTAACACTGCAGGTCTCAGCATGTATAACTCTGATTTCTGCTAACTGGTCTCAGTCTAGTATTTTCACACCTTTTTTGTACTAAATGCTTACAACTGGTCACTCCACTAGAAACTGTCACCATGACACCTTTATTTAGAATTTTAACAACACAGAAAGCACCAGAAATGAATCTCAAAATAATAATCTTTTATTGTTTGCAATGCAATAAATTCCTGCAAATGCATCCCATTATCTTTTTATACAATTAAACACATAATGCCTAACTGTTAAGGTATCAGCCCAGCTGGGTACAGATGCAGTCTGCTGCCAGTCTGAACAGACCTCGGCTGTCTTTTAATAATTACCCGAATAAAAGAAAAATGATGAAGTGCTGTAGTTTGCTCATCCAAACTGGTAAAAAGCTGTTTGCAAAGAATAACTACAAGGGGAGTGAGACACAGGGCTTTGCTAATAAATAATTCTCAGAAATATCAGTTCTCAATTTACTACTTGTACACCACGGGCCAGTCAAAACTTGCCAGATGAGCCAATTTGCCACAGCTCTTGTTTTGAGTCTTTGTGAAGCTGCTGCGTGAACACAGTGGGGGCTGCTTGCATCTATCCCTGGAGTCAATCAGTGGGCCTTTGTTTCCCGCTGGTCAAAAATATCAGGTGGCTCTGAGAGTCTAATTATCAATGAAAAATTAAATTCAGTACAGGAACATAGCCAGGAGTTGCCCCCTGCACTCTGCCCTCATTCATGGGGTGTGAGTATCAAGATATTTGTTATAATTCAAAATGCATTCGGGCCAAATTGGGAACTTCAGGGGTGGGAAAGACAGAAACCTAAATGTGAAAACAAGAGTTGAGAACCTTGCGGGCAAATCAGCAAATTTCTCCTTCTACTCCCTTAGCAAATGGGGTGTGCAGCTCTAATTATGCAAAGAGCTTTCTCTAAGGCACCGCCCATCAGGGATTTCTCATTGGGAACAGAGTAAGCCAAGTGTATACCTATGTGATTCCATGACTTTCTGGCCTTGGGGAAGTTTGTAAGTTGAATACACTACCAAATCAAGGTCTGGCTCTCTCAGAACTGGAACAAGCAGAAGTAGAGACACCAGTCAGGGCACAGAGATGAAACCCTTCAGAGGAGGAGCTTTTCGTTCAGAGAGACCTGTTCAGCACTGCAAATCACAGAAACCAGAAGAAGCCAATGTAAAAAATCTCTGAATGAGATATTATGAGTAGAGGACAAGACAAAGCCACTGGAAATAGCTAGTACACAATGGACAAGTACAGATGTAATGTCCATCCATCTCCCATTCAACAGGCATCTCAGATGCTTGCCATGGAGCAGGTCTGGGCTCCTGCCTACACTGGGCTTTCTACATACTCGAGTTGTAAGTCAATCCAGGTAAACACACCTGAACATGGCAGACTGTATTTCTTTACCTGTTGATTGTCTTCTAGCAGTCAACACTCGTGATTTTTCACAAGGGGTGAATCCACTTCCCAAAAGGACAATAATCACTGAAGCAGAAAGAGAGGCATAACACAGATCTGTGGGAGTTAATAGAAGGCATTGTCTCTGCTTCTTCCCTGGCCCATCGTTGTCCTTGCTTTTGAACATATCTATGAAATGCTCCCACCTCTCCAGGTCATGAGTGAGGTATCATTTAGAAGGCTGTCCTCACCCACAGATGGGAGGGGCTACACACAGCCCCAGGAAGGATCCCTCCCAAGGCACTCCCACCAACACCATCACACTGAACTTGACCTTCTCCCTTCACAGATATTCTTGGTAAATGTCATGTTGTACCCAAAGAAGAAAGCACACACTATTCGTGGGGGAGTAGTGCCTCTGTCTGTGTACGTACCCTGTCACACATCTTTTGATTACAAGAAATTTGGTTTTGCTTAGGGAAACTGATGTTCCAGGAGTATAGGATCCTGGGACAGAAAGGCTTACAAGAGCAAGCTGCAGAAGAAACTGAGACATGGTGCTGATAAGCAGCAGTACAAACATAACTGTATCAAAGTATTGCAACTCTTGAGGGTCTAAAACCATATTTGCAGCAGCTAGCAAAGAAGTGTGCCAGCAAACTTCAGGTAGCTGAAAACCTTTTCTGTCAGAGTGATTTCTCCTCACAAAATGCATGGGGGAAAAGAGATAATTGTTTCACGAAATTGTTTCTTGTTCAAGAAAAGAAGACAGATCTGTATCACTCACTTCATATGCAAATATGTTAAATTAGTCCAGATTAGCTTTCCTCTGTGCCTGGGCACTAGATGTCCTTGACGCCTCTGTGCCCTCCTTTTCCTGCAAGAAAATTTTTAAGTGTTTAGTTAAAACACCTTCAATCTGCAAGCCTTCCCAGTTACACATCTGGAAGTGACTTCCAGTTCCTCCATCCCTGACATACCAGATAAAGTACAGCAACTGCTCAGAACTCTCTGTCCTGAGAGCTTTTCTAGAAGGAGAAAGGCTCCTTTCTCCTTTTACCCAAAGGAAAAATTTGGCTACCTAGGCACCAAGCAGAGCACCCTCCTTCACACGAGATTTTGACTAGCAGAATACTATGCATTCATGGTAATTTTGATTAGCCCTGTGGGTTGGACATTAATTTTTGTTATAAAGCCCTTGGAGACTGCATTATAAACACACGGCAGATCAGAGTGGTGGAAGGGTAGATGTGGCTGAATAGAAGGTTCTTTTTCATTCACAGTTTAACTACAGTTCCTGGTTGTCTCTCCTCTCACTGGGAGCTCAGTGGCAAACATTAAAGGCCTTCTGCAATGCATGAAAACCCAGTCCTATAGACTTTACTTGCACAATGCTGTCACAGGGCTGTTCCACAATTAAAGGATATTCACACCAGTAAGGGATGATGAGTGTACAGAAGCATTGCAGCATCAGCTCCAAAGCTGGCTCCTGCCCCAGCAGGATCTGCTGACAATTCATCCCCCTGTGCCTCTTCTCTGCACTGGCTGCTCTTCTCAGGAATTGCAGTCTTGGACTTCACCAGCCAAATTTGGCCAGATTAATATAGATAAAGTTGTTCTTACAGCAGGCAAAAACTATCAGAAAAATGTTTTAAACAAATGTGCTTCAAGATTTTCAGCCTTTCTGCCATAAAAACTGAAACACCTCAAGATAGTTTTAAATGCTGTTTAAGGTTGCATCATACATTTTTACATCATAAATTATTAAGTGACTTAATGGACAATGCATTAGAAGGAAAACAGGCAAATTACAGAATAATTTAACTGTTGCAAAGAAACAGAGCAACTTGCAGGACGTAAAACACTCTATTTCGACACAGAATGCCTGAAGCTAAAGCAATTAAGGCTGCAAAATATTGCCGGCTGACATGATGTGTATGTAAATTTGTCATTCATTGGCAAGGGTTTGTAACAATCACAGTAATGTGCACAATAAAACAACCATGTGGTATAAAATGCTTTCTGCTAAGAGTACTTGGAAAATGGTGCTTATGTATCATTTAAGCATATCGCTATTATACATACAGTAGTAGTTTATTACAAAAGATCCCACTTCAATACTGGTAACTCAAACAAAGACAGCCCTTTGAAATATTATGTACCATTGTTTGTGTGCAAGATCATGAAGGAAATATTTTTTTAAGTTCCTTTTAAGACCTACTGCTGCTACTGTAAGATTTTCACCAGAGATTCAAATTCTAGTGAATCAGCCCCTCCATGCTAGTTTTAAAAAGCTCACAAACTCCCTGTACTTTGCCAGGAGAGCTAACTAAGAAAGAGATGCCTCAATAATGCCAGTACTTATATGGCTGAGTCCACTATTTTATGTGAAAGTGAGAGCAGTAAAAGAGGCAATGAGACCTTTTGAGCCCCCATGGAAAGCAGTAGATTTAACTATTGGTCTTTCTGATCTGTACATCTGTACAAGCTGCCAACTCAAGGATAAGGGAAGGCCCACAGTGCTGAGAGCAAACCCAACTCTTTGGGTGCCTCTGCTCCTCCCCAGAGGTCGTGGAAGGCAGGAGTCCTTTGTTCACTGAGATCTTTGTAATAGGGCAGGTAACACCTTACAGCCTCTGCTATGACCTCATCGGGGAAATAAAAATGCAGTCCTGGGGAACCTAGGGTCAATCTCAAGCCCTTTATTACATAAAGAAGGGAGAAAAAAACAAAGAGAGGACACTGGAGGAGTCTCAGATCCCCTCAGACCATTTTCCCATGTTCCAAAAGTGCTGCTGCTGCTTTCCAGCTCTCTCCATCCCTGGCACCAGGAGAGCACCTCAGGCTGCCTGGGACATGCTTGCACACTCCATCCCTCCTTACAGGCAGACAGACAGTATGGGTAACCAGTAGATTAAAAATACAGGAGACAGACCCTGATGTAAAGAAACATGATACCCCACATAAGGAGTCCTGGACTTCTCCACAGACCTGGTGGTCCATGGAGGTGGCAGGGTTCCCCATTTCAGCTCATTTTTACCTCATGCACATCCTGCCAGCAGAGCCCCACACTGCAAGCCTGGCTTGATCCTCCCAGCTAGACCAGGGCTCCTCAGCAACAGGAGACAGCTGAGAGCAAACCCTTCTTCAGCTAAACCTCCCCATGCATCTCTGCAATCTTGTCCCAGATTACATCCTTCCTTCCAGCACTTAGATACCTTCATCCTGTTTTATCTTGCTCTGCCCAAAAAACTCTCTTCACAAACAGGGAGGACAGGATTGCTTTTCCTGTTAAATCTCTTGTCCTCAGCTGGCTTATCTTAATATCTTATAGGTGAGACCACTGACCAGAAGTGGATCTTGGCATGGAAGGAGCATAAGTGAGGTCTTATCAGAAGCACTAAGAGTTCTCAGGGGCACAGGCAGCTTGGTTCCCAGTGAAACCTCGACTTCCACTATTATGCCTCAGCCCAGGTAAAGGAATTCTTCCAAATTGCCATATGCCACCTCCAGAATTTCAGCAGCTTTTGTTTTTCCCAGCAATTTTGCTGATGAGGAGAATTATGCTCCTGTTCTTTAGATACAATTTAAGAACCACTTTTTTCTTTGGAATGCAACAAACTTGGGTTTTAAATTTCTGCTCTAGGACACATTTCAGGAAACCATCCAAAAGACTACAATAGGCCTTCAATGGAGTGAAACATGGGACTTTCCCCAGACAAGATTTTAACACCACATCTATTGTCTTTGAACATCCCATTTGTGACGTATAGAAAAGGAGCAGATACCTCAAAGGGCTGTGCTTTTTGACAGGCAAGAGTGAGCTGTGCATCCCCCTGGGATGCCCCTTTCCCTGCACTGCACCATGACAAATACACCCTGATGAGGACAGTGACAAGACAGTGACACTGCAGAAGGAATTTGGGGCAACTGAATTCCACTGTAGGCTGCAAGCAGAGACTGAAGCCAGCATCTCCTGTCTTCCCACCAAAACGCCATGCTCAGCCAATAAAAAACCCTACAGTGCAGCTGCTCAGGACTAGCCTCTTCCTCTGGGCCTCTGGGCACCTGTCACTAGAAAATCAGCATTTTCAAATGCTGTGCCTGGGCAACTCCTCTAAATGACAATGCTGTAGCAGTTCCTTGATACATTATCTCTTTCTCATCCAACATCCTCACCCATTCTTTTCAAGTCCCTGCCTTGTGCTTTGATCCCAAAGGGTAGGAGAAAGGCTGAGGGAAGAGGGTGAATTTTAAACCACCTCTCCATATAAATAGAATAGGTTATGCATTCCTTTCTGAAGTATGGTATTAATCCCAATTGTGCCATAAAATATATATGACTCACTTGAGCCTTGTTCTCTGGTGAGTTATGAACTATTATGTCACTCATGGGATAAGTATTATGTCTCTTAAGAGACTATCACCTTTCCTCTACTTCATAATATAAAACTTCATTGAAACCTGCCGTGCTTGATATAAGCAACTTCTCGTCACACACATTAAACCTTTTTTCTTCTACAGCTTCATTCATTTAGCTGATATTCACATCAGGATGAGTTCTTTCAGATGCAGCATAAGCATAAATTAGTATGTAAGAGAAGAAGTCATTTAGGAGAATTTTTTCTTTAATAAATCTGGTGATATTTATATTTCATCACAGAGCAGAAAGATTTTTTTTACACATTTAAAGATTTATTCCTGTAGTAAGTATCCAATTAATAGGGCTTTAGCATGCAGACAGAACTTGTATTTATGCTGAAGAAAATATGTTCTCATTATACTTTTATTCTCATGTTAGATTTATTGTGGGTTCCACTATAATTTATTTTAGTAGCTCCGTTTTCTAATTCTTTATATTTACATGTCTTTTCCAACAAAAATAATAATACATAAATAATACCTGACAACACTTTGCAGATTTTCTCTATTTGTATGCTTCAAATCTCCAAGCATCTTGGAATGGAAATGCTGTGAACTACAAAGGAAATCTCTATGTGATCTCTATTACATGAAAAAATATCATTTTTATATCGTCTTCACTCTGCCAAGTTCTTTCCAAGTTTCTGTTTGCAATGCATGAAAGTAGGCAAACAGTGGTAGCAAACCCAAGTAGGAATACTCACTACATACACTTATATTTTCAATGTGTTGCTGCAATTAGCAGTGTCAGAGGACAGCCTACTGCATTGCAGCAGAGAGCTCTTTCCTATTTACTGTCACATATATTTTTCCATAGGCTTGCTAGCTTGCTGCTGTGGGATTTATGATAACACAATCCTACCACTGTTATCCTGCAAACCACTGCCAAGAACAATGTTCAGTCAGTAACACTTGGCCTAGTCTCTAACCCAGCCTTTCTGCTGCTGAGGAGTGGGATGGGAGCTAAAGTGAAACTGAAGTGGAACCAGCCTCACAGCCACCTGCCAACATTTCCAGCATGAGAAGATCTTATGCTGAGTAAGTTTCCACCCATGCTGCATCTCCTAATGGAAAGATTCCTATAGGATGCTGTACAACAACTTTCCTGAGCCTGTACTGTGTAGGACAGCTGTTTTGTGCAGCCCATCCAGAGCTTTAGGCCCAGCACTAATCCCAGCAGGTCAGACTGACAGCAATCAGGCAGGGCACAGGCAGTGTGTGGCTGGAGAAGCCAGCTGAGTTACACTGCAGACATAACACTGCATGTAAGAGCCAAATCTGGCCAAGTGCTTTTGCAGTAGATGTTGCTTTCATTTTGCAGTGTACCCTCTGCTGGGAAAAAAAAATGACTTTATGTTAGATATCACATCTAATTATTCCTGTTGGGCTGGCCCAGAGAAATGTCAACAGTGCATTGTAAGTGCTAATTGGGGTGTCCATGCTCTGCAGTAGATTTGGGATACAACACCCCAGACTGGGGAAGTTAAGCATGCTTTAGAGTACTGTACTGTAATGAGCTTAGTCTCCATGGAAGAGGCACAGCTTTGCTACACACACTTTGTGCTGCATTGCCCGAGCCACGCACCAATGTGCTGGCTAAGGCAGGCTGCCCATGGCCACCACCAGTGGCCAGGAAAGGTGAGAAGGATTCCCAAGGCATGCTGCCAAATACTTGGCAAAACAGACTGAGGTGGAGAGGGAAGGAAAGAGGGAAAGGAGAAAGGGAGGAAAGTAAAGGGGGAAGAATGAGTGCTGAAGAGTGAAATAAATAAAAAGTTGCCAGTGTGCTTACCTTGCCTCCCACTGTTTAGGCAGAAAAGCTCACTAGTTTTTAGTCTCATGTGATACAGTATGGATTGAGCTGTCACTACCTATATTGGATCTCCATTGGAGACACATGGTTTGCTGCTTTTTCCACAGACCCCATCATGCTTCTGAAGAAATATTAATCCAACCTTATTTCAGAATTTCTGGTCCAGAAAAAGTACATTATTTTGGTATAGGGACAGTGATGGTACTTGAACTCACAGGATCCAGCCAAATTGCCAGTAGCAAATACCCGAAACAGGCTTTATTTGACAGCCCTCATTTTCCATATTGCTCTTTCCTGCATTTGAGTACCAGTTGGAGGGAAACTGCCTGTTCCTTTTACAGTGTTGGAGTGGCAGTGTCTGCTGTGACATCTCACTCCTCTGTGTTCTCAGGCACTGTTTCATCGTTTTTACCAGGCAGTCCTTAAAACTTTCAGGAATTATTTTTGTTAGATCTTCACAAAATGAAACCAAGGTATTTAAAGCTACAACATTCCTGCTAGTCTATTGGGCTGTAAACCTGACAGGGATCTAGTCCAAGCCCTTTTGTGTCATGAAGGGACCGTTTGTGCCCCTCTGTGCATTTTTGCCACTTCCATGGACAGTGCTGCATCAAGTCCTGCTTTAAGCAAACCCTACAACAGAGTGTAACTCAACAGAAACAAGCTTCAAGCCTGAAACACTGTACTTGTTCAGATGTTAAAGCAAGAATATGAAAAGGAAATCTGAAAGACTATTGTAAGGACAAAGAAGAGGCCTCGGATGTATTTTGTGTTTCACACAATTCTGCCAGCATTATTACCCCATATGCTAATGCAGAAGAGGTAGGCAATTATTCCAAAGCTTGCTTCATTTTACCTGTTCTTCCTGACCTCAGATTAAAATGTAAGTGCCAGGCTCCATAGAAAATATAGGGCAAAACTTACAGACAGACTGTCAGAAAAGAGTTGTGCTGAATCTGGGGACAAATCTGGGGAGGGAATTGCTGGAGGGGTACTGGCTGAGAAACTCTTTGAGCCGTGGGTTGCATCCTTCCACAGGGGAAGGCATACAAGAAGCTGCACCTCTACTATGTGTATTCAAACTGTGAGATGAAGCTGCTCTCTGAGACAACCCACTAAGCGCAGGATTTGCAAAACTGTTCTCAGTGGTCTGGGAAATTCTCTTTTTAAGGACATTGTCCTGAGAGAGCAGCTCCAGTTCCTTTATCTTACTCCGTATTTATCAAGACCAGAGCAGCTGAACATTTGAACCAAATTCTGGTAATAGGTGTTTTGCCCTAATCACGTGTGAAACAAGTCATCAGATATTGGCTAAGCTGCCCACCCACCCCAGACACCCAGATGTACCCACACACTGCTGTGCAAATTCAGAGGCAGATGTTGTCCTGCATGTTTTTAGAATGATACCACCCACAAGAACACCTGTGCTTGGTATGGAAAAAAGTGAGAGACATTTGCACATGCATGTCAAGCTGGTGAAAAGGCCACTTAAATTTACATGGGAGTGTAACAGTGTACAAATCTCTGCATGCCTGCTGCAAGGTTTAGGAGAGAGACACATGTCAAACAGCTGGAAACCTACCTAGAAACCATGTGTGCTCAGCCTTAATCTAGGTATCTCTGTCTCATATTTTACATAGATTATGTATACACTGCGCTGCCACAGAGAAACGCCCACTTCATGTATACTGCAGAAAGGGAGGATGAAAAAGAAAATATTACTCTCATTCTGCACATCTTCTTTACTGTCTAGATTCACTGGTTGTATTTTTGTTTACTTTCTGAAATAGCAGAAAATTGGGAGGGAGTTTGTGACAAAAAGCTAAATAAATATTTAATGTACCAGCAACTGTCATGTAGTTTTTGTGCACCACCAGTATCGATTTCCTGGTAGTTCTCCTTCCCTACCCAACTTCATTAAAGAATAAAAGTAAAGTAATAAGTCATTTCACACTCTGTCTGACCATTATACAATAATAGCAAGATTTCATGCAAGGGTACAACATTATGCCCATCTGCAATCACAGTCTCTTTGCAAAAATCTCAATTCACACTTCACATGCAGCTAACCTTGTTACCATTCCCTTCCTAAACCCATCAGTCTTGCAGCTGCACGTCTTCACAGCCCAACAACTTAAAATTCATCACTTTGACACCCTTGTATCCCTACAGGTCAAACTAAAGACACCAACCAAGAATAATTAAGGGGTACCCCAGATGTTTAGTTTACTTCTAGCCAACCTTTCCCAGAACTAGGTACAGTTCTCTGTTCATATACTAAACATCCATGGAAGATGCTTGTTTTAAGGGAACAAGACCTCCAACAAATTTCAGAGGTCTCTCCCCCTCTTTTCTTTTTCTTTTTTTTTTTCTTTTTTTTTTCCAAGTATAGCTCTTTGTAGTTGGAATTTGAACAAAAAGTGTGATAATGAGTAGGTTCAGGGAAGGAAAGGTGTTATCTCATTAAGGTAATTACTAAGACATCCCCACCATTCCCTCGGTTTGAAAATGTGGCAATTAAAGCGCCCTACATGGGCTCTCAGAGATGAGGTAACAAGACGGTCGTGGACAACTTTCGTGTGCCTGGGCCGGCAGGGAGGGGAGCGCCGATCCCGAGGGGCAGGGCCCGGTGCAGCGGCGGGGGCGACCCGCGGCCCGTCCCCCGGCTGAGCGCGGCTCCCGCCGGGGAGGGCGCGGCGGCGGCGGGGGAGCCCCGGAGGTCCCGTCGCGCCCCGCATCCATCGCTGCCAGCGCAAAGTGGCTCACTTGGGTTCCTTTGAAATCCGCAAATTTTAAGGACGGGCGTTTGTGCGCTTCCATTAATAGAAGCGACTTGTGAAAAATAGGGCATATGAATATGGAAAGGCAGTTTTAATGCGATGGGCGCTTGGCTGGACCTGCTCTCCGGCTGGAAACACGCAGAGACAGGCACGGGCTCCGGCTGCCCCACGGCCCTTGAACGGCTGGAGCAGCCCAAGGGAGGAAAGAAGTTCGGGGCTTTTTCATGTAATGGGGGCACGGGGGAGCTGCGCCTTCGGGGGTCGCCCGCCCGCCCTCCGCCGGTCCCGGTGGGTCTCCGTCCCCATGGGCCTCCAGGGATCGCGGGGGTTATTTCGATACTATCGAAATGGAGCAGGCTGTTTCTCCGACGGGGAGAGGGCACAGGGCCGCCTCGATAGGCCGGGTTCCCTGTACCCCCGTTTTCTTGCAAACGGAGCTCCCCGATAAACCGGCTGCTGGGGAAGAAACCCGGCGGTATCACCGGCGGGAAACGTGGGCTTAGCAGCAAGACAGAACAAAAGAGGGGGAAGCCTGTAAATTTTAACCTGAAACGGTTATTCACCGCCCATGCTCGCCGCCTCTGGCCTGGGAATATTTCTTACATTATGAAGATTCTTGCTCTTTCCACAGGTGAGTTTAGCCTGGCTGCACTCACTCTATGTCCTGGGTTTCCGAGGTTTTCTAGTGGGCTGCAATAAGTGACTTACAGCATCAGTAAACGCATTTGCACAGAAACGTGGCGTGAAATTGGAGGAAGGTAAACTCTGGAAAGGCAGAAAATAGCAAAAGTTAAAAACACACCCTCGAAAGAAACACTAAAACCTGTAAGAGCCATAGCCAAGCCTCGGAGCACTAGTACAGCGTTGTATGTGTTAAATACAGCCGGGGCAACCGGCACGGCAGGGAATTCCGCTTGGTGCTGCTGACTGGTTCCCAGCGGCTGAGCCGGACTCGCTTGCCTGGCTGGGAAAGGGGATTAAGCTCCGGAGCACTCAGCTGCCACAGCGGCGGCAGGGCTAGCACCCTCGGAGCGGCGCGGGCAATGCTCGTCCCCGTACCCCAGCCCAGCGGAGTCGCCTTCTCGCTTTCTGCTCTAATGATAGCCAAGCTAATCTCCCGAGAGGGTGAAGTAATTAAACATGATCCTGCCGCTGCGTCCCACAAGAGAGCCCATCAGCCAAGGGCAGCGGTGCAGCCTGCCCACGGCTCTGCTGCCAGAGCCGTAGCTCAACGAGCCACCGAAACCTGTCTGAGCGTAGCAGGGGCTCCTCGAAGGAGCCTCCTGTGCCGTGCCCACTTGCAAAACACATGGCACGGCCCAGAAGAAGCAAACTAAAGGGGAACCGAGCGCAGGGTGTCCAAAGGTTCTCCTGGGTCCCACGGCGGACGCGCCGGTGTCAATCCGGAGCGACACGACACGGGAGAAAGAGAGCAGCCCTGTCCCGTTTTAAAACCCGTCTGCCGGTGCGCGGGCAAAGCTCAAACAGCCGGCACAAAGACTTTGGGACGCAACCCGAGCTCAGGGCGGACGGGCCAGGCCCGGGCTAGGACAGGGACTCTCTCCCAGGTGCTGGGTGGCGAGGAGGCGAGCCAGGCAGCCCTTTGGCAGCAGGAGGCTGTGCCAGCCTCCTTCATCTTCACCATCGCCCTCCGGCAACCTCTGGGGAAGGTGGCTGCGAGGTCCTGGAGGAAGGAGACTCCCGCGCCTCCCGCCCGCCGTCCCAAGGCCGGGCGCTCCTCGAGGCGGGACGCGGGGTGCGGGCCGGGCCCGCCGCGCCTAATCGACTGGACTCCG
>JANPWX010000080.1:1263491-1300991 GCA_024734555.1 Trochalopteron elliotii | reverse complement strand
ACATCTAATGGTGGAGTGGAGAGGGGCATTTTACTATTACTGTTACAATTATTTCCTTTAAAGTCTTAGTTTTCATTCTCTCAGTCTAAACATCACTTATGATGCCTTTAGCATGTGTATGTATATCTAGGCATGTATCTACACATATAGATGCTTGAGTCTCTATACAAATAAATAAACCCTTTAAACAGAACAGCGTGACAGCAAAAGCTTTCAGATGAAAACATGGTGTGAAAATGTAGGATGTCTCTTCTCTTTATGTTCTATGGAGAATGCACAGGAAATTTATTGCTTCAAATATGTGCAATCCTTTTTATCTGATTACCTGTAGATGTTCTATATGGCTCTGAGTAGGAGAGTACATTCTGTCTCCTGCAGACATCCCAGTTTATTATAAGCATACTTCCATTCTTTCACATATCTTTATGAATTTGAAGGAGCTGCTCAGAATTTGTCACTTATTTTTAACAATATAATTTTCTTTGGAAGGAGTATTCCTGCTAAGCTTGACATGTGATATTTAATCACATATTGACCACTCAGGATTATTTTAATGCTTCCTGTCAGTTCCAGTACAGCAGGCAGAGTTCAAGCAACACATTTGCCTGGAGTTCAGTATTCATTTAAATCAAATTTGTCAGCTTTCAATTTTTTTAAATGTAATATTTTATTTTTATTAAATGCAAGTTAATAATTCCTTGTCAGGCCAAGGGCATATTTTAATGTGAACTCAGACGTTAAGTGAAACTGGAGCCATAACACCCTGCTAATAGACTCATATAATCATCTGAATGCCAGCATCTCAACCCAACAAAAACATGTGCTGGCTTTGTGCTCAGTTGTCTCAGGGAGCCTTTCCAGATGCATAAAACACCCGCACAAACACACGTACACCCCCCCTTTAAATGCCTGTGCTCCTGGGGTGGGTGCCTATGATGCTTGTGTACGTTACTTACAGATTTCCACATGCTCTTTTTTCCTCTTCATAAGGCATCTTACTTGACTGGTGACATAACAGCCTTATTTATTAATGCTATCTCTTCTCAGCTTCATCTTTAGTTTTCCGTGATGCTATCTATAGTGACTTGATTTGGGTTTTTTCTGACAATATTTATGTGTGCAATTGTACACATATGAATACAGCTTTTCTGCAGAGAGGTGCAGACATGCCCACCATACATGCAGCCTTGGGTATATCTGGGCACACCAATATTGGACACATGCATGCACATGGATATAAAACATTTATGCATTGCAAGCGTGTACAGTTTGTCTGCTCACACTACACTGTATGATATGCACCCACACACGACAGGTAAACCCCTGCAATATTTATCTTTACTTGAGTGAAGAATTATCGCTCTTCTCGTTCACAAAGACAAATGTAGCAACGAGCAGCCGTTGCAAGTTAGAAGGGAAGAGATGGATGTCTAAACATACTGTAAACCACAGCACTGTAAAGCAACAGTGTCACAGAGGGTGATAAAGCATTGCATCTTTACCAAGCATTTCTCAGAAGCAGGACAAAGCCAGGACCCCACACTGCACTGTGGGCTCCAGAACCATTCAGTTGCCATGCCTTGCTGGGAATGGGTAATGGCACCTTATGCCTTTCACCCCTTGAATCACCAGCTCTGCAGGGGCACAGGTCAGCCTGACAGCTGTGCTGCTGCGATGGTGGCAGTGGTGGCTGTGTCCCGCTGGCCCAGGCACACAGGTGTCCCCATGGCCGGCTGCCCGTGCCACTGACATCAGCTGGCACCCTGGTCACAGGGGCCCAGGAGCCAGCGGGCACAGAGAGGGACACGCTGCTCTCACCAGGGCACCAGCGCCCCGGGGGCAGGGCTGGAGCCATTATCCCACACAGCAGAAACCCACACCCTGCCTCCCAGGAAAGCCGTGCTCCAGCGCTTCCCACAGCCATGAATATTCCAGAACAGGGTGATAGTGGTGAAGGGAGGGAGACGCACTGAGGTTAAGCAATGTTTTCAGGTGACATCAATGGTCACCTCTACAGAGAGAGAATGCAAGGCTGTGAGGAGGGTCAGGACCATAGAACCAGGAGTTTTTAATTCAAAAGTACCCACAGGATATTACAAAACAGATCCAGGCATCCAAGATACTTACCTGTATCAAGGATGATCTCACAGGCTGAAGAGGGCCATGGAAGGGTTTTAAGAACAAAGGAATTGGTTTCTCCACAGGTTTGCATTAACTTCTGAATATGTCTCCCCTGCTTCTGAGGAAGGAGGTCCAGTGTCATTTCCCCAGGCAGCTCTGGGGAGCTGTCTTCAGTTTTTAACCCATCCCTGGTGGAAAGTGTGAGGGAGAAGGAGCGGTAACACCCATTCTCTCCCATGAAGAAAGTCTCCCCCCAGGCCCCAGGGAGCCCCCCAGTGCAGAGCAGCACCATTGTCCCTTCACCACTCAACTGAGCGGGAGATCAAAGCAGCCACTGTTGCAGGGGTGAGAGAGGAACAAGTCAAGCATATTTGAAATGGAGACATTTGTTATTCCTATGCTCACCTCCACCACACAAACACATAGCAGCAAGCAGAGGTATTGAGCTTTCCTTCCCTGTTGTCTGTCCTCTGCCAAGGGCAGCAGAACAGATGCCCTCTGCATCTTCTGGGGTGTCCCACATCTCTGCAGGAACACGTAGGCTCATACTTCCTACAGCCTTCACTGAAGGCCAGGAGTACAGGCAAAAGTCCCTCCAGGAGGGAGCCCAGCTATCTGGGGGTTAAAGGTGCATCTCTGGCACCACTTCCTTATACTTTACTTTTAATTGCATCTATTTTAAACAAATCCCCACAGGGCATGCTGAAAACCTGCATGCAATATCTAACTCTCAGCATGAGCCCAGACAGCCTCTGTGGCCCTGGTTTTCCCCAGTTTAGGGGTATTTCAGCTGTCGTTGTTTCCCACCCAGTGCCACCCCCAACATAGGGGGAAACACACTTCTGTCAGGCCTTAATACCATTCATTGGGTTTCCCAACAGGTACCTGTGTGATCTCCAGAGTGGCATGAGGATCCTTTTTCCAAGCCCACATCCATCATGGCCAGTGTTTGGGAGTTGCTGGCTGGATCCCAGTTGGTGCTGGGGGTGGACTATGGATAGGCCAGCATAGAGGCCAGCTCAGAACCCTCTCAGAGACTGAAACTGGCATCCTGCATCCTGTAGATGGAAAAGAAAGGGTGTTGAAAATGTGCATCAGGATACAAAGTTTTTATTCTGCCTCTACTCTTTGATTGGTACCTGAGAACAGCAGTGCCTTGGGCAGACTTGGACTGGGCTGCAGTCAAACCTGTGCCCATGAGCTCTAGGGCAGGGCAGGAAGGGCACTGGGACTCCTGCAGCTGCCACTGCTGGGATTAGGATTACTGCTGGGTGTTTAGGATTCCTGGATCACTGTACTGTGATCCAGTTAGTTTCTCAGGCATCATTGCTCTGAAAGCCAAAAATGAGAGCTCTTTGCAGAGGAAAGAAGAAGCTGCACCTCTTGTCACACAGCTCAGCTCCATCTACCACCAGGGAAAACACTTCCCACCATGTCTTTCCATGGAGGGAGAGGAAAACCCCTAGAAGACTCTTGTACTTTTCCTGACTGCTGCTCCCCCTGGAGACTTTTCTAAGGAAGGAAGATGTTGCAACTGTATTTCCAGGCGTTGCTTACACCTCCTTGCCATCCATCCTGCTGTCCTGCAGCAGTGCTTCCCATCACTACACACACACCTCTCCTGCCCCACTCTGATGCCCCAGACTGATCTCAGTGCAGAGCACTCAGAGCTAATGCTGTAATATCATCATAAATCTGGTGTAACAGAAAATCAGCCCAAAGAGGTTCACATCCATTTATATGTTCATTCAGACTGTCCAGGCACAATAAGTCTGTCATGATCAAAAATGCAGTAATGTGGCAATAAGGCATGCATATTAATTGTAACTGCAGTTCAAACATCAGCTAGTTTACATAAGAGTAATTAAAATCACAATTGACCTTTTGTGGAAACATACGGCTATGCTTAATTCTAGCCACTAGCATTCAAGACTTTTATTTAAATGGTATTCCTAATTCACAATATATCTTTTTTGAAAATCATTTTTATGGCAAACTGAAAATTACTTGTATCCTGTCTGTTTTTCTTTGTACAAACACACTCATATTATCAGAAAAATGGTCTAATATGCAAGAGCAGATTAAAATATATATAAATTTATTGTAAAACTACTTGAATTTTCATCTGTAAAGCAGTTATATTTACCTCTTACCTAAGAATGATCAAATAACGTCCAGTCACATGAGACTCTTATCTATTTACTTACAAGTTCTTTTGTACTATTTATTGTTTCTTGCATCAGTCAGAGAAATCCCATTTTTAATGAGGAACATCTATATCATATCATATCACTACCTTTCATGATTCCAGGCACCCTGGCCTAAAGCATCTCTCCAGCACCCTACAAGGCAGCAGTAGCCACAGGGGTCAAGGGAGAGGCAACAAAAGCAACACCAGGAAAAACTTCTGCAGGAGGAAAGTGGGGAATAGTCCCCTCAATTTTAGCTGCCTTTAAAGTCCATGGTTCATTTTACAAATCTTTCTCCACGCCAGGTTTTTTGGCAAGAAAATAACCTTGATTTTGAGGGAATGGTTTGGAGGGGTCCGTTGGAGAGCAGGAATGTTTCGCATGAGTGAGGACAGCTGGGGCAAGCCCACCATTTGCAAACGTGCCTGTGGTTATGCTTTCAATAGGTGGCACTTATGAATAATAATATGCATAATCTATCTTGTGCCCAGGCAGGAGAGAAAACATAAGTGGACAAGCCTGAAGGCATGGCCGTCTATTAAAGGTTGCTTGGGAATTCTCTGCAGAGTTAGGGCAAAACTGTGCTGCTAAACATGGCTGGGGGATTTGCATGTTTAAGAAAAAAGGACTAATTGAAAATCTCTCTCTTCTGGATGAGTGATTTACATTTCTTACAGATCAAATTACAGAAGGTGAAATGCAGTTTTGCCCTTTTGTTGTTTATTTGATTGCAAGCTTTCATTGCTAACTTTCCTTTTTGTTAAAGGGCTTCAATGCAGACTTCCAGGAAAACGCCCAAATTCCCAAGCCATGATAAGCACCAAAAGCCTAAACCCTGCAGAAATTCACAATCCTGCTTTGTTCTGTGGCCATTTGTAGACATCTTGAATTAAACACATGGCTCACGATCTTAGTAATTAGGTATAAAAATAATAAGATAATTGCAAAATCACACACATTCTCTTCTATCTTTCACTGCAAATGTGATCCAGGTCTATTCCCACCAGCAGTGAGGACAATATAACATAAGGGAGATGTATTTGATTTTAAAGTAGCCCAAGAAATAATGAGGTAAGCATCTTGGACTTTTCCCAGAGAAATATCCATCAGGCTGATCTTTGGTTTTCATTTGTTTATATAATGCCTCAACTGCTTTCTTTGAAAAGAAAACTGCATTATTTAAAAAGAAGAAATAAGTGTCTAATTCTGGTGAATACACTTCCTTTGCACTGCAAACCAGCAGCCACTGTTCCGATCCCCAGGGTATTCCCATTCCCCAGGGACCACGGGAAATTACTTCTGCTCCCAGTGAGGTAACCCAGCCCAGGAAAGGGCTCCCACCAGCTCAGAAACAAAGCTGGTATGGAGCTGAGGAAGGACTTTCAGAAAACCCAGTATTTTATCTGTGAGCCAGGGAAGAAGAGCATATGAGGAGGAGATCTTCCATGAGATGTCAATTTGCCTTCAGCAGAAGAAAGTCTGTAGCTGGGGACACTACTAACACAATGCTCATTAGAAATGTGATGCTGAGAATACTCCCATCACTTTTGAGATTTCTGGATGTGTGGCTCAGCTGATGGCTCACTCCAGCAGCGACAGCACCTTGGCAAGCAACAGGACTCAAGTCACCTCTGGGGCAGGAGACCCACACTCACCACTTATTTATCACACCTCAAACAACCCAGCTGCAGAAGAGTATCAGAGGGCTGGTATTTTAATTGAAGATGGCTGTATGAGCAGCAGAGAACCTCATCACCTTAGTGTTGATAATAGGTATGGGGAAGGGGGGAGGGTGGCAGGAAATCACAGATAGTGATTTTCTAAGTCTGTGTACACAAGAGGGAGAGCACAATGAAAACTGGAGAAAACAACACTCAAGTATAAAGCATCAAACATTTCAACTTTAGTTCTGCTGCTTAGGCCAAGCAAAAAAAAAAAAACAAAAACAAAAAAACCCAAACTATTGGCATGGGGAGAAAACACATCTCTAGATTTTGATAAAGCTATGGGAGGTTATTTGGAGGAGGAATTGCCTGGGCCAGTTAAAAGTGGTTGTGCTCTGCTGAAACAAATTCCACCCTGGGATTTAGTACAGCAAGTTCTCCAAAGATGCTGTAGTGGATGAGCTGGCAGCCCAGGGGTTTCCCACACTCTACCTCTGGGTGTTCCAGGAAAGCAAAATTAAGTGCTGAGAAGAAGGGGGAATGCAAGAGGAATCCAATATCAGGCTTTCTGCTGGCTTCACTGCTGCTAATCATCTCTGTACATGTGAACTGGGTGTAAAATGTTCCCACATCAGAGCTGTAGTTGTGCATAGGTGTAAATTACTACACAAGGTTCAAGGCAGCTCTCAGCCATGTCCAAGCTGCCTAATTAGCAGTTGTTAGTGTGGCGGAGCTATAAAGTGCTAATATTCAAATGTTATGACTGTGATGCCTCTTGCCAAAATCCATGAAGTGTTTGGAAGCTGGCTAGTGTTACTGACTAAACTCTCTCTTTCCTCTCAAGCAGAGGATCAAAGGCAGCCATGCTAATTAACCTCTCCTTTTAGAGCATCTATGGTGAAAAAGTAATGTTGCACCAGGGCTGCTGCCACAGCAGTGCCTGCCCCTGACAGGAGATGCTGCAGAGCTGCAAGAGCAGAGCTTTTGCTTTCTGTCTCATGCAGGGCAGCCCCTTCATTTAGGTATTGCTGTTCTGGGTGGCAAAGAAAAAAACAAACATTTTTTGTAAGACTGTTATTTTAAAACTAAGCCCTTTGACTCGCACAGTCAACCTCTAAAACAAGGCCTACAGGACTGGAGAAAAGCACTCATATAACATATAGTACTTGACATTGCCTATGGCTAAATATGGGGAACAAGATGTTCTCTGTGGCCATACCAAGCTTCCTTAGTCATATACACTTTAATCTAAGCCCTGCTACAGGGAGAGATCCCTGGCCCCATTCTCCCTTCTGAGCAGCGACAGCAGGGCGAGTACAATGTGCGTCCACTGAAGCATGGCCAACACAGCACCAAGGCTCAGCTCTGTGCAGATCAACCCAGTCAGGCAGGAGCATGCCCTTGGTGCAGCTAATTTCAGAGTTATTTTCTATGGTTAGCATCAAAGACATTTTCCACTGCATGCATGTATGAAATTATGGCTCACTAATTTCATAAATGGCAGAGTGCGTATCTGATCCTCTTCTCCCCCAAATCCCCTGAAAATCTCTGGGTTGTACCCAGCCAGCAGAGCCCATGGTGCAGAAACATCTTCTGGAGGAGAGGGCTACAGGAAAGGAGCTGCTTGAGGACCCCCACTCTGGGCCCATCTTCCCCAGGGAGGTGGTCCCAGGAACCCAGATAGGGCCTGTGAATCCACAGGGATTCAGTCCAACCCACCCACAATGATGTTGACACTGAATGTCCTGAGCTTGCAGCCATCTGCAGAAGAACTTGGCACCATCATCCTGCTTTGCCTCTGGAAAAGGGACCTCCCAGAGGTAGGGCAGTGTTTCCCAGGTACAACAGCAGCAGACCTAGGTAAAATACCTCCGTTTCTTCTATCTGTGGAACACACAACCTCCTTCAGCCAGCCAGCTTCTCAGGGGAGAAGATCCTCATTTTTTATCATCTTTACAGGCACTTTTCAAACCCCCAAAGACTCATGCTTGAAACACACACGGTAAGTCGACTAACAGACCTAGGTTTGCCAGCACAGCTTGATCCAAGCCCACATACACAAAGAGAAACCCCACTGAACTCTGGGTCTGGTCTCACACACAGGTGGGGAGAAGGGCCTTGCTCATCCAGCACCATCCTCTGCCCACAGCAGCTGAGAGATCTCTGGTGTTAAGTTGAGCACATGAGAGCATGGGGCAAGCTGGATGGGGCTGGAAGCCTCACATAACTCTCTGGAAAAAAAAATCCCATTAAAAAGTCATTTTTCCCAGCAAAAAACAAACAAACAAAAAGAAATAACCCAAATCTCACCAAAAGCAGTAGAGCTTCTCAGCAAGATGGGCACTGGCAGAGCTGGGCTTGGTCACACTGTGTGGAAGGGAAGTCCCTGTGACTGAGAAGCAAATGGGTGTTTGCAGCGCAGCATAAATTAATACAACAGTTGCTGCTTTTTCAGTGAAATCAAACCCCAGCCATCTCCTGTCACAAACAGAAACTTCACAGAGGCACTGCAGGATGTTTCATTACTAAATATTTTGAATTTTCAACACGAGAAGTATTACCTAGTACTAGTTGCATTATTTGTTTCATAAGGAAGGGATTAACATTCCTGGGGCTTGGAAAAGAGGCATATACCACCAAAGCAAGAAAATATGATTATTTCTTTGTTTTCACATGTCTTCATGCAGGCAACTGCAGGTCTTGGAGATACTCTGACACAGGCCTGGAGTGCATAGCACTCCTTCATTTGCACTTCAAGCGCTCTGAATCTGGGCAAGGACTCCAGTCTCAGAGGCAGATCCTTCAGCAGTTTACATCATGTAAGTGTGAGGTTATTCCTGATTTATGCTAGCATGGCTGAATGTAGCACCTGTTCCCGTGTATTCTTTATTTATGCTGTCTATAAAAGATTTATAATTTTTTTTAAAGAGACAGAAATTATTGTCTCATTTATACTAGCGAACTCGTGAATAGCAAAACTGACTCCAGATAGTTGGAATGTCACAGGGAGTAGATCTGGCCCAGTGGCTTTATTTCCGGAGCTCTGCTCCACCTCCAAATTTTAAAAATGGTATATTCATGCTCTGAGGCAAATCTCATTTTCCAGCTCAAACATTTTATGCAATATTTTAGTAGGCTGTTTCATACTGCTGTACAGTCTCCAATTTTAAGAATTATTAATAATGTATTCTTCCATGTAACCTCTTTAACACTCACAACAGAATAAAATAAAAACACATCAACAAAAAAATTGTCTCTGCTTGGCAATGCTCTGTGAATGTTAAATTTCCCATTTCACAATGCAGCCATCACTATAAACTCTGAGGGCGGATTAATGCTCTTCTGGTACTTCACTGTATCAGAACACGGATTTGCAGACAACAGCTGCAGCAAATTCCCTTGACTGAGAAGAATTACAAGTATTATCACCTAGATCATTAAACTGGGTTCATAGATTGCAGAATGTCTTCAATCAATTCATCTAAGATAACTTGAAGCCAGCTGGACCCCCTCAGTGAGAACTTGACTTAATTGGCCAATAAGTGGCTGGAAAAGGTGCATGCGATTTGATAAAATTACAGACTGCAGAAGCGATTACAATTTGGAGAACCACAGAGGGTAGCCTCCGGGTCAGCCCTTTTGGAGAGGGCTAAGTTAATGTCCACTATTAAGTGCTGCTGTGAAAAATGTTGGCCCACTTGGTGCTCAGATGTAAAGTGTATCCAGGTCATTCCTCAGCTGATGGAGGGAGAGATGTGCACATTTATCACTGCTCTGGCCTCATTTCTGCCTTGGTAATAGTCGTACACTAACAACTGCTGGCAGTTTCATGGTTTTCTGGGTACCCTTCATTTTATTGGCATAACTAAAATATTATCTGAGCAAAGCAATCCATCTGCTAAAGAAAAACACTTTCCTTCAATTATGTCCCCCGAGTCTTTTCTTAAGAAAGGTTAAAACACCAGGAAGTTGAAAAATATATATTAGTTTGTTTTTATTTTTTCCAATCTACTGCAAATATGCTTGCTTGTTACTGGATAAGTGGTAGGTCTACATATTTACCTCCACAAAACGTTAGAGAATATGCCTAGCTTTAAGAAAAGGGTCAACTCACAATATCAGATTAGCATTTGAGTACAAAGCTTTATTTAAAAGCAATTACCTATCTTCCTCTTCCTGCACCCCCACCAAAAAAAAAAAGAAAAAAAAAAGAAAAAAAAAAGAAAAAAGGAGGATAGAAAAGGTTACATAAGTATTTTCTTCATGATTTTATATTTAATAATGAAATAGATTAGGTCATTTGCAGAAAAGCAATATTTTTTAAAATGGAGCTACAGAGTGCAAAGAAACCATTGCATTACCCAATTGTGTTAAACATCATGGAAAAACAGAGCTTGATCCTTCGTGAGCTCAGCAGGCAGGGCTCCCATTGACCTTGGTGAGGGGCTGTGGGTGCCTCCCAGGCATTAACCCTTTTGTTAGCCCCACCCCAAGACAGGGCTTGCAATCACTTCTGGCACCGACAGAGTGTACCTGCTGTGATTCCATGTTGCTGAGGCTGCATATTTTTCATGGATTGGATAATTTTCATGGGTTTTGTTATTTTTAAATCCCTACCTTTTAGACAGCTAGCTCCAAGACTCAAATATCTAATGCAGATATTCAGATGTAGCTTGGTCTCATTTCAAGGATTTTTTTGCTGATGGCTAAGTTGTTATAATAGTAAATGGTGTAACATACAATCAAAAGCCTAGGGGTTGCATAGTTAGTTAGATGCACACAAAACACAAATTAATGAAGTGTGGAAGGACAAGTTACATCTTACCATTAAACAGGGAAAGATGGAGCTCTGACACAGCAATTTTCAGCTGCAAATATCAGGTCAGAAAAGAATTCTATTAAAAAAAAAAAGGTACAAAATGCATACTTTCTCAAAATGCTTTCCTTTCATAAGTCAGAAATGTCAGAATCCAGTTTCATCTCACCCGTAGACAGAAATTAAGTTGCCATTTGCTTTCTGGATCTCTTACCATGTAACAGATGTATCTTCCCAAGCAACCACTCATTCCCATTGCACCAAGGCACAAAACACAGTCACCCAGGGCACAGGTTAAGGTAGACTCAGCGGAGAGCTGGTCTGCTGCTTTGGAAAAAAAAAAACAAACCTCTATTTGAGGGAGCTTTCTTAAGAAAGGAAGTTCAGGTTTAGTCTGCTCCTAACTGTGGGCAGAAAATGCACATTTCCAAATGTTTCTGGTCAAAGCAACCCACTTTGGTCATGCAAAAACGGCCTTTCATTTTAAAACATAAGGGAGAGTCAAAAGACATTTGAAATAGGGTCAAAACAAAGCAGGGTATCTCCAGATTGTCCAGATGACCATTTGGCAGTCCCTCCACCCCCATCTCAGTTTTTGATCCTCCCAGAGTTTTGTGGAATAGACTGATTTTAGCATGAAGTTTTTTGAGATTTGTGACCCTGTCCTGTCCACTTGGATCAGGCTGCACAGCTGGGATGGCCACAGCTTCTCCTGTTCTCTGGGATGTCCTTCCCACATAATGAATTCTCCTTCCCCTGCCCATGCAGATGTGCTTATTCCCTTCGGCATTCCAAACTTCTGTGTGAAAACGGTGCCTGTCACAGGCACAGAGGTGTCATGAATGTTTCAATTCCTGGTCCTGTCTCTCCAGTCAGGTGTTTCAGTTAAATGGGCAACACTGTTCTACTGTCTTTAGTGCTAGAAAAGAGATTCTGCTTTCTTGAAGTTTTAAACAGCAGAGTACAAGGGCTTTAGCTGCACTGGGTATCCACACTCAGTCTGTGCTCTAGCACAGGCAAAGCTCTAACTCTCCCCATTTAGCTCTCCAGTGTTGCCTTGCTGGTTAAGCCCTGATGTGAAAAGCCCTCTCTAGGCAAATTTCAGCATTTTAAGCACTGTCCTCACTCGGCAGAAGGATGCTGCCTGCCAAGATTTACCTTTCAATGCAGGATGGAAACCCGGAGGCTGCTTGTCCTCTGCTCCCAGCTCTACAAGAGTGGCCCTGCACAGCCAGGGTCAAACTGAAACTGTGTGACTTCTGTGCCACCATGCACTCGGTGCGACCTTGAATGCAGCATCTCCATCCACCAGCAAGTGACCAGCCGGGCCTGCCACCTACCATGGGAGGAAAAGGGAAACTAATTGAGTTGTACATGACTTAATCACATTAGCATCCCTAGTGCTGCCATTTCCCATGTCCCCACAAGCTCATGCCATGTTTGTGGTTACTGGTGCTCCCACACACCCTGGGGCACCAGGTTTCAGACACACATTGAACTGTCGCTTGCAAATTTAGAAATCTATTTTTAAAGCAAACTAAGCAAACAATGGTGCTTTCTCTGCCTGTCAAAAAGATCATTAAAGGAACAGTTGCTGGCAGGGATTTCAGTGGCAAACAGGCCAGGCTTGGCAGGGCAGGACCTTTGCTCCAGCTCACTGCTTTCATGCTGAACTGAAGCGACGGTCCTCAAGAGCCCATCACACCACTGGTTCTTCATCAGGAACCACCAACCAGCAGATCAGCATGGGCTGATCCAGCAGTCCCCAGAAAAACTGTCCAAGATTTTCCCCTTTGTAGGGAAAAGCCCTCCAGGTCAGTTCTGCCTCCCCAAAAGGAGAGGGTGAAGCCATTGCCCATTGTGACGTTTGGTAGCACCCTGCAACATCCTTGGTCTTCTCTCTTTGTGTGCAGACTGGACCCCTACAGCCTCACTGCCACAGCTCTAGCACTATGCTACAGGCATTGGAGGACTCACCTTTTTCCTGGGGCAGCTCTGGCCCCCAGAACCACTTGACCACCTGAGGATGGCAGTCCCACCAAACAGCTAGTCCATGTGATCATGAGCAAAACCTCAAGAGCCAGTGTTAGAAGAGAAATACAAACACCTTTCAGACTTATTTTTCTTTAACATTAAGATATTTAAGACCATCTCACTTCTCTGCTCCAGACATTCAATGATTAAGGACTGCAGTGTTGACTGCCCACTGCCTACAGCTATGGCATCACCCCTTTCTACCCAGGCTAACAGGGTGAGTTAGGTGTGCCCCTTTTTGGATGCCTCCACAGAGCAGTCTCTCAGCCTGGAGACACAGGGAGCCAGGGCAGCAGCAGCACCACTGCCTGCTCCCACACAAGGGGCTGCAGCAGTTGGGTCTGAAGCCAAGCAGGGACCACCAAGGCAGGGAGCCCTTCCCAGAGGGTGGTTAGAGGAGGGAGACAGAGAGGAGCCCACAACTGCCCGATGTTGCATTCTCACCAGTGCAGCTGGGTTGCTCCATCTGCAGCCCAATATTTTCCATTTGGCTACAGCAATCACTGCAGTGCAGGGTCCAGCAGAGGAGAGCCACTGCTGAGATCCCTGTGCTAAACTAGAGGACAGGAAGTGGGAACAGACAGATCCTATGGCTGAGCTACTGGCAAGGAAGTATTTCATCTACCCTGCATGTGAGGGCCAGACCCACACACTTTACTCAGCCAAACAATGGAAGTATCTGGATCCACTTTGGCATATTCCAAACACATTGCACCCCTTCAGCATCTTTGAGGGATCTATTAATCATCACTAGACACAGAAGTAACTGAGATAACATTTCCTTCCTTCTGTCTTTCAGCACTAAGGAGGTGGTGTAGAAAGGAGGCTATTTATACATGGAGTAGAAAAGTCTATTTTTTGTTTACTTTGAAAAAGCCCAGTATTAACTTCCATTTATCTTCCAATAAGTCCTTGTCCAATGGAGCTCAGAATATAATCTGTTCCAAGGGCAGGTGCTCTTTAATGAGAGCTGAAATTTCCATGGCTTTTACTCCATTCATTAAAAAGGAAAGAGAAGGAGAGAAGAAAAGAAGAGAGTTAGAAAATGGCATGAAAGCATATTATCAGTAAATTGTTTCCACTGTGTTTGTGACTCTTCTTAATGTTTTATGAATATGCTAAAAAATTTGCTCAGGCATTTTTCCTTGGGCACTCTAGTTAATTACTTATTCAGAGAGCTTCTACTCTGTTCCTTGCAAAATGTGTTGTGCATTAATTCTGATTATGTACAAAAACCCACCTGCAAGGAAAAACTCTGAATCAGTAATGCTGATAAAATGAGCAGCTCTCCTGGGGCTTTACTGAGAAACAGGATACTGGACAGAATTAAAATCTTGTAGCTAAGGCTATTCATAATGTCATTAACATAAAGGCAATTAAATGAGTTTTTAACCTACAACCCTTTATTGTTATTAATGAACATTAGAAAAACACAGGAGATAAAATTGGTAATTATCTCTGCACCAAGCTATGCAATAATGTGTTTAAATATAAAAAGAAAACAAATGATTATTGTTAGTATTTTCAGTAGCAGAAGCCCCAAGGAGCAGCTCAGTCACATTTAATCACATGGTACTACACCAAGAGGGTTAATTAAACCAGGGCTTTACCTTCAGCATGCTTGGTTATTCTGTTTAATATGGAATCAACAAACAGAAACGCCAACCTGCAAAATATTCCAGGCAGTGCCTTTACCATCAGGTGAACCACCTTTACAAAAACGAAGAGGGCTTTCATTCCCTTCAGGACAAGGAGCTGCAGTCCTCCAATCAAGTTTTTATTGTCACGTGCTTTAAAAAAAACAATTCTTGAAACAACTATATAAATCCTGGTTCATAGTCCAAGCTTACCATTTTGTAAAAAAAGAATTTGGGGATTCAAAAAAGATGAAGATTTGACAGTAGATAGTAGATATGGTTGCAGCACTACAGTGCAGTGAAAGAGCTCCAGTTCCATTTTTTAATGCAAACTATTGTACCCTCTACTTAAGCAATCATAAATTAGAGTATCTTCTAAAGGGGAAATGCACTAAAGCTCAGTGAAATAGCCTGTATCTAGACTTGAATTTAATAATTTGATACGTTTTATGATTTAAATCTCCAGAACAACTTCAGCATCTCTCTTTTATTATAGTTCTTTTAATGTATTTTGAACATTTGGGGGTACAGAAATCTGTTTTCTGGGCAATATGTAGCTAAACAAATGACAGTTAATTTTATCTTCCATGCCAGTAGATAAAGCTTTCCTAAGGAATGTGTCAATCCAGACAGGGCTTGGGAGGGAAGAGCTGAAGGCACTTAAAACTGCACAGAATCCAGCCCTGGTTTCATGGAGCAGCACGTTTTATTGCTGCAAGACCCCCATGTCCAGGTGCTGGAAGGACCAGCCCTGTCCAACATCCCTCTGTCCCCTGCATCCAGGGGGTGGGATCTGTGGAGAACCCTTGCCAGCAGCAGAAGGGAGGATGCAGGAGTGAAGGGGAAACAAAAGAAAGAAAACTCAAAGGGTGTTTGGCTGATGTGCTGAACATAGGGATAACTGAGTGCATTACACCATGAGGGCTGCACACGTGGATGCAAAGGAGGCCTGATAGCTGTACAGCTACTTTCTTCCTAGAAGATATTCTTTCTGGGACTGCTGAAGAGAAGTGAGAAATTAAAAGGATTTAGTCAAGAAGAAAAATTACCAAGGTGCTCCCTTGCTATATGGGAAATCTGACTAGTGAGACAGCAGAAGGAGAATTTAGAAAAGAAAAATATCAAAAGGGTGAACAATTAGCAGCACAGTTTACAACAGCAGATACTATTGGGTAAATCAGATGCTTCTTTTAACAGATATGCAGCAAGAAAGCAGATAACCTGGCAACTCAGACATCCAAAAGAGCCTCCAAAACCTCCCTTCCAGAGGGAGTGACAGCAAAGCCCCGAGCTGGATCTCACAAGAAGCAGAATCACTTACCAGACTTAGACAGGACCCGAGCCCAAAGAAAAAGCCAGATGCACTGAGAAGATAGGAGCAGAGAGAGAGCTAGAGAAGGAAGCATCAGAAGTAGTGTTTTGAAATATAAAAATCAGATGGGACCTATCGAGGATTGATCGCTGGAAGGGTGCAGGGCCCAAAGCTGGAGGGGAAAAGCTGCTTCATGGAGTCAGGCAAATGGAATGGGGCAGACACACTCACAGGTACTTTTGACATTACTGTTAAGTTGCTCCCAAGCCCTTTTTTAAACACACATGGCCTTCTTCACCACCACCTGCATTGACAATAATGTGTGGGATCACTGGCACCAACACACCATGCTGTTAAAAAGTAAGCCATTGCCAAAGGTGGTATTATAACCAACAACTGCTTCAGACAACTTTACAGCTCTAAATGTCTGAAAGGTTTTCCCCAACAACTACAGATTTCTCTTCCTCCTGAGGTGGAAGCTGATTTCACTTGGATGTGTAAGCCTGCTATTCACTGGTGTAATAAAAGGCCCGAGCTATTCAAGTGCTGTGAAGATGCAGAAATGATGTGCATGCTAACCAGCTCCTCCAAGTCAAATAAGTATAACTGGTTTAGTTTCTTTTGAGCTGGGAGATGTTGTAGGGAGCCATTAAGCCAGGTGAGCTGCGGTAGAGGTGAGATGGCCTCCAGTACTTTGTATGAGAGGATACAGCCCTGGCAGTGATGCACAGTGGCACAGGGGACAAGCACAGTGTCAATTCTGTCCCCAAGACAGCAATGCTGCAAACACACAGCCATGTCTTACACATCCCATCCCATGGCAGCCTTGAGTGTACAACAAAGGGCCACCATGATGGAGCTCTTCTCTCTCTATCCAGGAAATTGGTTTTGAGTGCTCTCTGCTTTTATGTTCACATTGCATTTTTCTGTGAAAAACAGACACACAGCTAAGCAGAAGCACACACTGTTTGTTGCTTTTGGGCATCCTTTTCTAGTATTTTAATTATAGATCACCAGTTCATTACTTGCTTCCAACCTTTACCCTCTTCCCTTCAACAAGACAAGAATCCCAGGCATTTTTCTATACCCAGATCAAGCCAGTGCCCATTTTCATTGAAAGCTGCTTGAGACAGGACCACACTGTGCCATCCTGCTCCAGTCCCACAGGTCTCTGCATCCTCATGCTGGGAGGAAGCAGCACACACTGTGGCACATGGCAGGTCAGCACAGCTACCACTCTTCACCTGTATATCAAAGAAAACAACCCAAAACACAAATTAATTATGGTGAGGACAAAAGCAAGATAATGCCCATTTGAAGACAAATTTTATTACACATACCTTAGGGGAGTTTAAAATTGCTGCAACCACTTGCTGTTTTGGACATCTTCATCCAAGGCAGTCATCCAACTCACCAGTGATCTAAAAACGCAGTGACATTCCAAGAAGGAAAGGAGCACTGTGAAGTGTCCCCAAGTTTCTGACATCAGCAACACCCAGGTCAGTACAAGCATTCCTGCTCTGCTCAGATGAAACTCATAAACCTGGGAATAACCTCCTCACTATGGGGATCAGCTCACTGGAACCATCCACCAGGACATCTGGTCACAGTCACCTCAGTGAAGGGAGCACACAAGAAATCAGTCTATTCCAGCATAACAAATCCTATCTTCTTTATAAGCTAAGGCAAGAAAGAACTACCAAGCCTGTATCTTATTTACAGTATTTTGGCGGATAAATGACACTCTTGCTACTTTTTTTTGCCACCTATCAAGTGTTTACAGTGACAACAGCCTGTTGTCTGTCATCCAGAGGGCTGGCACCTGTCTGGGTAATAGCATGACTCAATATTCCTGAAGTACTAGATTTCTGTAAGAGAGGAAAAATCAATAACTGTGACAAGTGCTATCCATTAGAGCCCAAGAGCAGAGAGCAAACGATTACACAATGTCATTTGTTTACTATAACAAGACTGTAAATGAAAACTCTATCAATTGATCTTTGGAGGATAAAACATCCTTTCAAAGGCAAGATGACCATGGACCAGATCTACTTGACTTCCCAAGGCCAAAATGGTCAATACCAGCTGAAGCTCAGGGTTCCCATCCTGTCAGTTTACGGTCCCCATTGAGATCAATAGCTTCCACTACGTACAGATCATGGCAACAGCAGCCATCAGCACCAGCTCCCCATTCCAGGGCAGAGCCAAAAATGTATTTTTCTGTATAACTCTGCTTTTTCTTCATCAGGTTTCCCAGAGAAAAGAAACACATGCGTACAAAATACATCATATATATTGAGATCTCTATTTCAATATTTATAATATATGCTTATACTCAACACAACAGCATTTCTAAGCACTCTGTAAGTATGGACAGCGGGAGGTAAAGAAATCTGGCTGGCTTCAGGAGCAGAGTCATCCTCTGCTCTCCAGCTCCCTTCCCACCCCTGGTCTCTTTTATTGTTTGGTTTTATGGCCTTGTGCCACTTGGGCTGATGTTTCCCTTCTAAATGGCATTTCAGCTTTGGCCCCCCTCACTGCCCAGCACCCTCTCCCGGATTAGCTCTTGGGTGCCATATGGTACAAATGGCCTGCCACACACACACTCACTCAGTCAGCGTTTAAAAACCTGCCAGAACGCTGCCTCTGCTGGCAGCCTGCCTGATGGCTCCGTGGGCCGCGAAGGGAGCGTGACGCTGCCTGGAAATAATTGAGATGAGGCTGTGCCAGGTCACAGGCAGCAGCCCTGGGAGTGGCGCTGCCCCCGCCCTGCGCTCCCCCAAGGCACGGGCAGACATTCCTGCACTCGAGCCCCTCTGCCATTGCACCGCCTCCCCTGCGGATCCAATAACAAACAGCACTTGTTTCCTCCGGCTGTGCTCCGCTTCATTCCGAGTACGGGCCCAGGAGAGCAGCGCACAGGTGCAGGGGCTGCTCTCCCCAGACAGTGGCACAGGGAGCAGTCCCCAGCTCCCCCAGCGGGCACACCAGCTTTTCCAGAACAGCTGCCTACTGTGATGTGGAGGACAGGCAGGCCAGCAGGACCTGGGACCTTGCTAAGGTTTCCTCACCCTGCCACAGAGTCCTCTCCTAAAGCAAATATATTCCTCCTCTCACAGTGACATGTGCATGTCCTTAGCTGCTTGCAAGAGGGTTGATCAATCCAAGAGCATCACCCTCAGAGACCTGGTCTGGAAAAACAGAAAAGAAGTTGTGGAAACTCAGTAGAATATTGGGCCCTGGTCTCAGGGGAGAAAAACAGTCAGCTACAGCAGCAGACTTCCTCCAGTGTCTCTCCAACAACACAGACATTCCCCCCCCACTCTTCTCCAACTCTCTTGCAGCCTGACCAGGCCTCTTACTTTCCCTCATCCTACAGCAGTTCCAACTCCACTTTCTCCTCTACCAATCTGATCTGATTTTTCCTTAACTTTTTTTCCCTCCAAGAAAGGAGACTTTCCATCTCCTTTTTATACTAAAAGCAGATTCATTCGAATGTCTGGATCGTGTCATATCAAACATCATATTTGAGTATGGATCCCTATTAGATCTGTATGAGATTTTGTTTCCAGGTTTTGGCTGAGAGCTTCTCATGGGCCTCCCCAGCTGTAGGGCTTTTCCCTGGCAGTGGTATCCCCATCCAAAATCCTGATGCTAGTGCTGTCAAGTTGTTTTCCTTCAATGCTGTTTCATCAAAAATGCAATAATCATAGAGTCTAGTAATAATCTGAGCTGGAACGGAGCCAGGAGGATCATCAAGTCCAACTCTTAAGTGAATGGCCCATGCTAAGTACCCACACCAGTGCAGGTAACCTACCATCCCACCCAGGAGCCACGCAGCAGCCACAGCACAGACAGGCTGTGCGCCAGCAACTGGTGGCAAGGCTCAGAGGAGGAGCACTTGGAACACACTGGGTTCACCAAGGCCCCAGACCCACCAACTACCTGCATGGTGGAAACTGGACATGCCCAGCGGCACCTGGAAAAGGTCCCACCATGGAAAACCTGGGATAGGCAAGAAATTATGTTGGCTGAACCACTCACCTAAAATCCAATAATCCATCTCCTCACTTGCGAAGTGAGGTGCTGCAAGCATCTGCAAACCACTGATAAAGGGTCAGGTGTCCAGCTTCACTTACAGCAGATGAGAAGGAGAAAACTTGCAACTCCTGTGTCACTTTGTATTGGGCAAGTAGACGAGCAGTTAAGATGCTGCTGCTCCTTAAAAGACATTATTTTGTGTGTTTGTGACTCATCAACTCCAGATAACCTCCAACAGAGCATCAAACTTGCAGGAGCCTTCATTCTTCCTAGATTGGACTTCAAAGCTGTAACGTTACCTCTACATATTTGTGCGTTATTTAGTTCTTATTAGACTAAGCTTTGCCCTTCAGTCACAGTGGGGAGTGGATATAAGAAAGGCAATATTAGGATAAAAACCAGCAAAACTATAAAAGGAAATGCAGGATGAAAACGCCTTGACAATGACTGGTGGCTACATTGGTAATTCCTGTGCAGTGGTGAAGAAAGTAGCAATGCCACAGTTCTAATGTATTCTGGTGAAACATTTGTACGATGTGCCTACACAAAACTTCAGATGAAACAGTCTCTTTATAAGCTTTTGATAGCTAAGAGAGAAGTGGCTTTGCCATTACCTCTGTTTGTGAAATGAAAGCAATACTGAGTCTTGGTGTTCCTGGATGGAGGCGCTGATCATCAGTGACAGCCAAACTAGCTTTGCTTGTTTGTTGTTTACCTTATGCTAAGGGGAAGGAGCTCCTTTGTTGTCATTGTATCCTGTGATGTGGTAAAACACAATCCATGCCCAATGTGCAAAGGAATTTCAAGCCAGCAATATTTGTTATCCATGCATAGACAGCACATATTGCTGCTTTGCTGTCAGTGCTGCTTGCAGTGCTTCAGTGAAAATAAAAGGGCATTTGTATCTTGAGTGCCACACGGTGCTGTGACAACATGAGTGTTGCAAGAGCTGTTTGGTATTGTACCACACACACAGGGTTGAGAAGGAAGGTTCCACCACAGTTGCCTGGAAAGACTCAAAGTGCATGAAAGAAACCCTTACAAGTGACATTTGTAACTTCCTGCTGTAAGGGATGTGCTCCCATGCCCAAACACTGCCCTGGGTGTTCCTGCTGTTGGCAGCAAGGAGCTGCAGTTCCTGGGAAGCCTCGCTGCCTGCATGGGTGGCTGAGGTGCCAAATTTGAGTGGAATTTGGCCAGTACATGAACCTCACTAAGAAACATCAGGGGCCTGGTATTTCACATGCTGAACAACTTTTTAACTGGATAAAGGATTCTAGGTGAACAGTACAGCCTGAAACAGTCTGAGAGATTAAAACCTTTCACAAGCAATCAGCTCTACCTAGCAGGTTTCTAGGATCTGTTATATATGGAGCAGCATAAGATCCTCTATTTTCCCAAAATAAGGGAAGAAATAAACAATGCACAAGTGCTGGACCAAGCAGCTTTAAGAATCATACAGATTCACTGCAGTTTCCCAGCTTTAACGTGATGACTTATCTCCCAAATAGTTATCCTCCCACAAAGATCAAAACACACAAAATTCCCCATCAAACTCAACAGTTGTTTTAAAACTGGTCCTATGTTCACAGTCAGAACTCGCAAAGAAAGAAGAAAAAAACGCACCTGATACATGCTTTCTTTCTTTAGCCTCTGATCTTGAGTCTGAGGAAGCTGTGCACACTACTGGACTTGGGAATAAGTCCCTGGCAAGGCTAGGGAAAGCATTTGTATATTAATAGTACATAATTTACCTTCACCACAACCTCTGTGTCAAAGCCACCTCCCCTGCATGTGGCTGGCCATGCCTGCTACATGGGCAGCATTGACACTGAAGGGTGGCTCCTGCTCTGCTTCCTAAAATCACAGAACCCCAAGACCAAGGGACATTTAGGAGGAAAACATGGCACACAGGTAGCACTGCAGGGTCCCAAAGTCTCTGGAGCTCACTATCAAGTTTGTGGCATTTTTTCTCTGTGACGTTAAGATGTTCCTCTCTGTAGTGGGGCTGAGTACTGGCATGCACGAGTGACACAAATGTCACCAAAGCAGGCACTACCCACCTTTCATTCTCAAGCCTGCAGTCGCTGTACCCCTGCTCATGAGAGGCAGGTATGCCTACAGTCACTCTTAAGCCCCCACTCAGTAACCTGACTTCAATCCTTTTCAGAAATTGTAAAACATCCTCTTGCAGATCTCTTGGCTAACAGGCTTGTAGAGAAGGGCAGTTGGATTGGAGCTGTCTCCTCCCACGGAGCAGTCATCAGAGCTTCAAACACCTGAAAGGTGAGAAGAAAAGGGATTCACATTTTAAATGACCAAGTCACTTCAGCTACTACGAGTTTATTGATTCCTAAATCAATAAACTCAACTAAATAAACTGGGACTTACTGAATTAAAGCAGAACACGACACTCTGAAGCAAAATGAGAGCTGCTTTCAGTGTTACAGCCAATGCAGGAGCTGCCAACATTTTGCACCTTCCTGACTTGTGCTGTCTTAAGAAGAAAAGCACTATTTTCCCTCATCTGCATGTCCATCTTTGTTAATTGGTGACAAGCACAACCAGTGCCCCCAGCAGCCCCTCCGAGGTGCAGAGCACAGTGATGTTCTCACAACATGTTATTCTGGAAGTCAGCCTCCATGGGAAGCAGAAACCTGTACCAAGAATACCTGCTACTGGTAAAACAGATTTTTTCTGCCCACTTTGATTCCAGCCACAGAGTGCTACAGAACAACAGCTATTTGTATTGCAACTATCTTTTAGGCTGCTTTCTTCTCACTGGGTATATTCCACAGAGCTGTTCTTTGCAGTCAAAAACACAGACAAACATGGATTACAATGAAAATATTTGAATGGGCTTTGATGAGCCTGTGGAACTAGAAAACACCACCACAACAGCTGGGATCCCTGCACTGAAAGGACACACTGTTAACTGAAGTAAATATGTTGCTATGAATTTCTGACTTAATTGACAGAACATTTTATAGTGTGAACTTCAAAATCTCATTAGGAATGAATCAGAACATGGCTACGTGCCTGTAACATTTTCAATGCCAACATATAGTCAGGCCTACTTGGAGTTTATATAATTTTTTGATCAAGCAGCTGAGAGATTCCAATGTAATTCAGTGCAATCAATTATAATGCTTCGTGCCAATACACAAAACTAAATTGGATTAAAAGAAATACCATCATGAAATTGTGGTCTGACAGACAAATCCCAGCATTTCTAGTGGCTATTAGTTCACAGCCATCCCTGACATGCTTAAGCTAAAGAAATAAAGGCATTTTCCTGCTAACATTGAGGTGTGAGGTGCCTGAGAGGCCAGCCAGGCTTCACAGGAGGATCTCTGTGATTGAAGGGCTCTGTCAATAACTCCTTCCACCCCATGAGGACACTACAGTTTGGCACTTGACAACATTACTCCTGTCATACTCATTCTTAGTATGGAGGCATGACTTAAGTCTCATCAGCTTCAGTAATAATATTTAAAAACTAAGCATAATTCAAAGATCTTCCAGACATCTAATGCCTGCCTGTTCCTGCTCAGTGTGTGGACACACATTGCTGACAGAGCAGCACCCATAAATCTCCCACCCAAGGCACATGGTGCACCCCACACAACAAGGTCCAGCCACTGCTGGCTGCCCAAACTCCCAGCTGGGCTCCCTGCCCTGGCAAAGGCAGGCTGGGTGTGGAGATGCACAGCATGGCAGCCTTTGGGGAGCGTGCTCCCACCTCGGACCAGCCTGCTCTCCTCAGGAAAGGGTGGTCTCCTGAGCCAGGAGAAACTTGGAAAGCTGGAGTTTGGAGGGACGACCTTTACAACAGTCAGTTAACTGGGAACACCTAGCACAAGTACCCTCATCTGAAAGTTAGCTACCAGTAGTATCAACAAGATGACTGATGAGGGTCTGGTGAATCTCCTGTGAGAGATTTAGGAAGTAAAAGTTTCTATCATATATGGTGGGTTCCCTCTTTTAGTGAAAGAGCTCTCTTAAGAAATTACTGAATTATTTGACACAAACCCAAACAGTCCACCACTGTCTCAGACCCCCTGCTTAATGTATTACATTTGGAGAACTGGCCTTTCGATGCTTGGGAGCATCTGTGAGCCACCTGTGAGCTGGCACAGTCTCCCTCATGCAGTATCCCAAGAAAGCAGGAGTGAGGGCAACAGCAGCAACACACCAGACATCCCTGCTTTCCCCCTGACAGGTTGGAGCTGTACAGGTCGCACAGCTCTGGCTGGATCTCAAAGTGACCCCCAAAAGCCAAGGGTGAAAAAATATCAGTTCACATTGCCAGGTTTATTCATTCACAGTTTCCTTCTGAGTTAAAGGGATTGCCTGGGAGCTGAGGCAATCCTGTAATATTTGCTTAGCCCACAAGTACACAAATTAAAATATCTGACAGACTGCTAATGAGCTGATGTTGGAATGACTGGATAGTCTGTTATCATTTGGCCATTCACAGTTTCCTCACAGCCCATCTGCGAGCCAGCCAGCTCCAGCCGTCCTCCATTCACACCTTTTGCCAATATTGGCCTTTGGGAAAGGCCTTTAGGAATTAAAGTTTGTATCAAACATACTGTCATCTTTCCCACCCTGTTACCAGCCCCTCTGTGCTACTAAAAACGGTCTGCTCAACAGCAGGCTGGAGCCGTAGCTATTGTGTACACACTTGTGTACCTGAGCCCCGTGCCTGTGCTCCAGCCTGACAGCTTAGCTCACAAACCACACCAGAGACTCAGATTGCTCTGGCAGCTCACAGCTTTCTTCCTGAGCAAAACCCACCAAACTAAATCCTAACACATTTGGGCTACTTTGTGAAAGACTTCCTGATATTAACCAAAGTTTACACACACACATGCTTTCATTTTGAGGTAAAAAAGAGAGAACCACAAGATAATCAGTTTGGGCTATTGGAAAGGAAGTGTCCTGCCTGCAGGCAGTGCAGGTCCCAAAGGACTGAGATTGCTGGGGGGACAGATACAAACTGAGACAAGTGCTGTGTGCCCCGACTTACTCTGCTGAAGCACCAAGACCCCATGGAGAGCTGCTGCTGGCTTGGGATGGAGCCAGCCAGCACATGGGGAAATGTGCAGAGCAGAACTTCTGCAGAGGCACCTGTGCCACTGCAACTGTCTACACATCAGCTGTCTCATGCATATCCATCAGCTGGGAGGCAAAACTCCATGAGTAAGTGGGCCCGGTGCCTTCAATGGCTACATCTTAAAAATTCCCAGTGCATAAAAAGATCTGCATTGACTGTGGTTTCCCTGCAGGCACTGCAGTCCTCAGGGTTGCGATTCTGTCCACCTAAACAAGGTAAAAAAATGGAAGTGAACAGATTAAGAGAAGATTGAGTGCACATGTTATATGGCAGTACTGTATGGTGGCAACTTGTTTGGCTTCTTTGACTAATGACTGTCCTCACACAATCACCCACAGTGGACAAACAAAGCACAAAACCAAAAGATCAAGCCCTGATGAAAAAATTCTTTTTTTTTCCTTCAACTTAGAAAACTTGGTCGTTGTGGTGGAAGGTGCTTCCAGGCAGCTCGAACTTGCATAAGAGGCAGAGAAGTGCAGACATCCCTGACCTTGCTTGGCAGCATTATGAAAGGTCGCATTTTCAGATGGATGATCTGGTCTCAAAATATCCTCTAGTGTAATGAGTACGAACAAGCCTTTCATCTGTCTGTCTCAGCCATGTGTCTATTTGCTTTTTCTGGTTTTTAATGCAGGGAACAGCCTTGTGATGGTTGCAGAAAGCAGAAGGAAGCTGAGCAGTGTAGCACCTCTGCACCAATGGGTTACTAGCATCGCTGGACCAAAACCACAAAACAAAGTGCTCTGCTCAGCCACAAGGTGCAGCAAGAACCACTTCCAGCTCTTCTGTGCACCTCCAACTGCCTGCCTGGTCCACGAGGGTCAGGCATAGCCCTGATGGGAGAGGAGAGTCTGTAACATTGCTCTGACCAGGGAAT
Source organism: Trochalopteron elliotii (assembly GCA_024734555.1). NCBI lineage: Eukaryota > Metazoa > Chordata > Aves > Passeriformes > Leiothrichidae > Trochalopteron > Trochalopteron elliotii. Next base: position 1,275,181 of record JANPWX010000080.1, on the reverse strand, counting down.
ATGCAGGCTGTGACCAGCAAAGTTCATTGAGGGAGATGAGAAGGTAAATCCCCTGACATCGCAAAGGGCTCCTTAGAGAAACAAAGCAGGGTTCATTGCTTTGGCATCTCCTCTAGCTTGCCCAGCAGCCTGAGTGCCACACAGTACACCCATGGCAGTGGCAGAGCTGCCAGCACTGTGCTGCTACATGTGGCACAGGGGATGGCTGGTGGCACTGCTGGTGGCACTGCTGGTGGCCAGCACTGCCCTGCCAGCAGCCAGGTTCTGCTGGGTGGCATCAGTGCTGCTGCTGAGGCAAAGGCAGCTGGTCACACTGGGCTGGGACAGCCTGAGGCCCCCAGGAGGCATGGGCAGTGTCCATCCACCCTACATATGTACCTCTGCTGGGGTAAGGTGTGCCACCCTGGAGGTGCCTCTGCTCCACACCTCGACAGCCCCAAACCAAGACACTCAGAGCTGGTGCCTTCAACACAGCCAAGAGAAGGGGCTTGGCAAGCAGCTGGGCAGGCAGACCAGTGAGCAGGTGACCCACAGAACCTCCTGCAAATATTTTCTGTCCTCAGCACTCAACAGGGAAACCTCAACGAGCACAAAACATTCATTCCTTGTAAGAACACACTGCAATATTCACTTTCCTTGTGATAAATAGATTATAGGATTTTTCCCTGTCTTCTTTTCTCCCCTCATTATCATTTAACCAGTTCTCAAATCACAGGTTGCCAAGACTCCATTTGAATATTGCAGTTTTCATGTTGTGAATCTTGGGTTAAACAATTCTTTCTCAAATAAATACTCCTTTTTCAGTTTCTACTGATGCTTTTGTTGTTCACAGTAATCAAGTTCCCAGTTGGCTAACCTCTCACCTAACACAACGTCTTCATCTTTCATTTGAACAAAATTTATCATCCATAAGCAAAGGCAGAAAATGTGTGAATGTCTAAAGCTTATGTAAATTAAGAGGCTCTGCACACTGGTCCTAAAAATAGTAGATAATAACAAGCATTTCTTCAGCATACTATAATTATGGGTCTGCTGTCATATCTTGCATTGTCTATAAGGTCACAGTTGTATTATACAAAATTTACAGTATATTATCAGTTAAAAACACAATAATTAGCAAGCCCACATCTTCCAGCTTCAGCACCAGTGATGAATGTTCACAAAAAGGAAAAAAAAAAAAAAAATAAAAGAAAGGCATGTTGTTTACTTTATGTGGACAATACACACTTAAATTTAATCATCAATGTCTGCTATCCAGCAGGCAATATTCTTTCACTATTATAACACTATTTGCCAAGATCAGACTATACCCTTGGGGTGAATTTGTCCTTAACGAAGGGACAAAGAGCCAAATCTCTCACTGTCATATCACTGACATACACTTAGACATATTTCTTTAAACTTTATAATTCTGGGTGACTTATTCTAAGATAATGTCTGGGTGAACATCTCAGGCATTATTTTGAGCATTATAATAAACCTTTAAATTTAACATTCCAATTTTTCAACTCACAAATTATGTGTATTGAGAGAATTTCTCCCATAATGTGAGTAATTTTTTTTTTTGCTTTCCTGAAGAATGGAAATTGAAGAAAGATGAGGGAGATTGCACCCAGGCCACAAGTGCCACAGCTTCTGGCAAAGGCCCTCAAGAGGTTGCTCAGCTTCCACATTGTTCCATCCAGCCACTTTAGATTTCCCTGGTCATAGCAGCCAGCCAGCAGGTGTGGCTGTTCCACCCTCACCAGCCACCATATCCCCTGTGGTCATTCACAAAATAGATCATCTAAAAAAAATCCTAGCAAGGGGTCAGAACCAGTGGCCTTTACTCCTTGACAACCAGAAGAAAAAGCTTGGAAAAAGTTTGTAATTTTATCAGTGAAACAAAGAGGAGGACAGAAACCTCTCTGTTGGAAATAAGTAAAGTATTTCTAGACTGTGTATCTTTTGACTACTTTTAAGTACCATTAAATAGAAAACACCAAAATGTTTCATTTCAACTTTTTCAGCAAACGAACAAGGTCTAGAAAATTCACAATCAGGAACTGAGCAAAACATTATCCGGTGCAATTAAAAATTTTGCTATGGATGGAAGAATTTGCTAATTCCACTCACATCCTTTGCCCTGCACCCCTCTGCAGCCACTGTGGCAGGGATTACAAGTGCTGTGGGGAGCCAGCAGCTGCCAGGAAAGCCAGAGGAGACTGAGCTCCAGCAGGCACCAACATCATCTTTCATGTCGTGCCAGTGAACCCACAGCTCAGCTTGTAACAACACTGCCTCTGATTTCCAGGCCTGCCCTAAATTGCCTTTCTCCTGCCATATGTCACTCTCCCCAGGTCGTGCTCTGACGGGCTGAGCTGAGCTGGAGCTGGCAGCCAGGTGGGCAGCAGAGCCCAGCAGCAGCACAGGATGGGAGAGGATCCCTGCAGGGCCCTGGGGCACCAGCTGACAGGGCACTCACATCCCAGATAAGGCAAACCACTTTCAGACCATGTCAGGAGGAGTGCCGTCACTGAGACCTCAAACAGCCACCTGGCAGAAGGCTGAAGAAGAAAAAGGGGTTTGCAACCAAGTGTTTTGTAAGTCTTGCCAGCTAGATTGGTGGTGAAGTCAGCACCCAACAGCCCACAGAGCTGGGACGTGATGTAGAACAGCCAGGCAGCATCACGTCACCAGTACTGAAAGAGCACGTGCCCTGCACAGGCTTTGGGCTGCCACTGAGGCTCAGAGCAATGCTTAAGGACAGAGTAGGTCATGCATAGGAACCTCATCCAACACTGGCCTAAGCCTCAACAATAGCCTTCATACAGAAAACATCTTGTTAAAGCAAAAAAAGTAGACTGGACAGGAAAATGCACATTCTTAAGATTCTTTGAGAACTTCCTCCCTTGCTTATGTCCCATGTGAGAAATTATTTAAAGGACAAGTTCACCTGTGCAGCTCCTGGTGCCTCAGATGGTACAGCCTGCATACAGAACCCAGTCTGAGCTGACAGAGCACCTCCCTGCACCTCTCCTTCATCCAGCCCTGCCACAAATCCCTGCTCAGAAGGTTCCAGGCTCTGCAAACAAAGGCACAGAAGCACCAGTGCCTCTGGGACCCCACCAACAGGAGGGAAAGTCTACTTTGGTGCAGCCATAGACATGGATCTGGAGGCTTATACAAGTCTTAGCCATGTGGACTTGCACAGTTGATGCCACAAGCAGCTCCCATCACATGCAATAGGCACCAGCACCTGTACTCCAAACCTTATTAGTGTTGCAGTATAAAGTACACACTCACCCCAAACGTGAGCTCTCCCTGCTCCTTCCATGTGCCACGTCATGGTGCATGGTCAGAGAGGTACAGATCATGTGATTTGAAGATATGAGTGGTCCTCCAGGCTCTGGCCAGGTTCATTCTCCAGCCTTCATATTTCCATGGGACAAATGTGAAGGCTTTACCAGATGTGGTCCCCAACAGACTCCCCAAAAGAGTTTGCTGGCTGTTTGCTGACAAAGGCACTTGTGAAATAGCTGCATCAGTCTGAAAGCTACTGATTGTTAATACATGGAGGGGAATCATCCAAAAGAGTAGTAAAAAACTGAACAAAAGTATAGTGAGCTTCACTGGCAGTTTTCGTAACTGGAGTCCAGCCTCAGCCCCCTTAAAATGAAGTAGATTTGTGCCATTCTGCTCCATGAAAGGACATGCAGCATGACCAGAGAAACAGGCATGGGCAGGGACCCCCAAGCACAGAGCTGGTGGGAAGCTGAAAATCCTGTCCACCTCTTCATAGAGGTGAGTCTGCTGTAGCAGTGTGGCTTCACCAGACAACCATACACAAGTTTGAGATCAGTCTGTTCACTTTGGGTATTTCAGAACTGGAAATTTTATGGTTTTGATATGAAGCTGCAAGTTCAGTGTGGAAATATTAAATAATACCCTCAAATAGGCCTTTTCTTTAGCACTATCACACAAACACTTTGACCTGCCTAGTTTTACATGAGGGAAAAAAAAAAAAAAAGAAAGCCTGTGCAGTTAAGCAGAAGGCATTGTTTGGTACAGAGTGGATTTTAACACCAAAATTTGAGGAGACAATGCCAGATACAGTGAAACCCCTGGCAGCAACTTTGCCATGTCCTCCAGCCCGGATTCCCTTTTCCTCTGGTGGGATCATTCAACCCTGTCTCAGCCCAGGTGAGTACCAGACTCAAAGGCATTACCTGGCATCAGGACAGGGTGTCCAAGGAGTGCTGCTTCAGAAGCAAGAACCATGGAAGCTCAACACTAGAGGAGAGTCAAATAATCATGCTGTACCCACGTCAGCTGCTGGCTGGGGATCCCTCCCTGACACCCTTCCCCAGAGGACTGCATGGATAGATACCCTCTGTTTGAACAAAACCAATGACAGCAAGATGGCTTGCTTGTCTCTAAAAAGACTCTAATAATGTGCATCAAGGGAAAGACCCATGGTCTGACAGACTTCTTTTTTCCCCAGAGTGAAACATAAAAACACATTTCAGTAGCAAGGAGGACACAGTTTGAAGTGCATCCCTAGTTAATTATATCCAAAAGAGTAATAATAAAATAAACTATTAAATTTTAGAACTCCCTCCTTAAAGCATTAAGCATTTTGTTACGGTGGTGCAGTTAAACAACACACTGAACAATGCTTTGACTTACTTTATAGGAAGGTAACGGAGGTCATAATGAAATAAGGTATTCTACACAGTCCTCTATTATTCAACAAAACCCACAACACATTATTTAGCTTTAGCACAATATTTGTTTGAAAAATCTGACATTTACAGCCAGTGTTTATGTGTGAATAGACAGCCCTGCTGATCAGCAGCTGCTCAGGAAGGTTCTGCGTACCATGGGAGAGAAGGGAACTCACTGCTGCTTTTAAGAACAGAGGTTCAATTCCTGGCACAAATTCTGAGGCTAGTTTGAAAACTCCAGTGGCTGACAAGACACTGGATTATGGACTTCGCTGTAGCCCAGAGCCATGGAGAGAAACTGCTTTGATGCAGCTCTGGTAAACAGCAAAGGCCAAACGGGAAGGTTGTTATGAAAAAATGAAGGAGGAAAGAACTGAGTTTATTACTAAGGAATTTTCTGCTCTTATCATTTAGCCAATTAAGGTATTAATTTAACATTTGAAATTAATAAAACATTTAGTTTGAATATGGGAACATTTCAAAATCCCCTTTCTCACCTACTAATCCACTGCAGCACAGATGCCGGACACGGAGGGTCATAACACATCCCAGCGCTGAGAGCCAGAGACCCCGCAGGGAGGCACGGCAGGAGGTGAGGGGCCGGGTGGCACCGTGCCCGGGGCAGCCCCTCTGCCCTGCAGCCACCGCGGTGGCACCGGGCCGGGGCTGGCAGGGGCCGGGCACAGCCCCCACACCGCGCTGCTGCCTGGGCTGGCCGGGAGGAGCTGTCCATCCCTGTCACCGGACCTGGGGGGCTCTGCTCTGACACCGGCCACCAGCCCCTCCTCAACACTCGCTCCTTTCCACACGCTCGACATTTGTCATCCTATTTCTCCTGCCACGTGTTTTTGCTTTCTCTACTTCATATTCTTGTTCTTACAAAACCAAACAGAAATGAAACAAACGGCAGCAAACTGAAAGTAGATAGCAGAGATGTCTGAATTCAAAAAGCAGCAACCTTTTTATTCATTTTTAATTTCCACACCCCCTCACACTCCCAGTACAGCACCATTCCCCTGTCACAACCAGCCTGCTCGAGACCACAGCATACCAAGCACAGAGCCTGGACACTCTTGCAGACCACACGCTGAAGTCACCCAGGGAGTTTTTGAAAACAGGCACTGGTGAAACAGAGCCATGGCTTCAGTGAGAAACCCCAAATGGGTCAGAGTAACCATGCCTGTGCCCATTTCCCTCCAGTGAGGGGAGTTTGGAAAGGAAGACTGCATGCAGCTGTGCACAGTCAGGTGAGCTGATTCCCATCCTGTAACTAGGACTTGTCTGAACAGGTCTGTGCACATCCAGCAACTCTGCAATGGTATCCAAGACCAGTAGTTGTTCATCCATGCCTGCAGAAGACAAGGAGTGTCAGACTGGAGGACAGTGAATCTTATCTCTGTCATTCAAGAAGCAGAACAGACTCTAGCATGTTCAGAGCTTCCAAGCACTTGAGACACTCAGCTCACCTTCCTACTAGAGAAGCACTCAGCACTGCAGGTGCACAGTGGTCAGCCCAAAGAGGGCATCAGCAGCTGTGTGACCCCTCTGGACATCTACCCCATTCCCTGCACAGTGTTGAACTGGACCTCCTCAAAGCATTGAAGCCTGGGCAAGGGACAGGGTTGTATTTAAAAGGACAAGCATGTCAGATGACAGTGTCAGCAACTAGATTCAAACCTGCTGAATTCCTTATGATACAGAAGAATATAAATGTGATTGAAGACTGACTGATGACCTTAATAGCACAAGAGGGGTTAAATTGTTGTCAACAAATTGGGCTTGGGGGCTCACATCACTGCTCTGCAGCCCCAGGCAAAGGCTTGGAGTCTGTCCTCCCTCTGGGCTCTGGCCCACCTCCATTGCTAACAGGGTGCAGCCAAGGCAGGAGACAGCAGCACTTTGCCTCCCTGGGGTAGAGTTGGCACACGCCCCAAATCATTTATCTTACCCCAGTGCTGCAGTTGCAACAATTCTCTTGTATCCACAACTCCGTAACTGTTAACCAGGCTTTCTCCATCCTTGGAAATTCAAGCTATTTCGAACAGTAGGGCCCAAGCCCCAGCGGCTCCTGAAAGCCCAAAGTCACCAAGCTGCTATTAAAAATATCCAGAGGGGCATTTGTGGACTGTATGACCCAGCAGGTCTTTCGCATCTAGAAAACAGAAATATTTTCTGTAGTTTAACAAGTTATTGAAAGGTCAATCCAAAAAGTATCTCATAATAGAAGTATTCAGACATTTCTATTTCATCTCCTCTGTTGAAGTCAGTGTAGCTCAGCTCATGGAGACTTACCTCAGGCTATAGCTCACCCTACAAGCACTCATTCCTGGCTCACTCTTGTTAGTTATGTACCACACTGTGCAACATCAGCCGAGGTATTTTAGAAATACAAGTTTAAAAAAGCATCTGGTCTTCTTTAGATGCCGGTAGGGAGAGTGCTTCCCACCCCTCCCAGCACTCAAGCAATAGATGAAGAACTCTCCATCAGCTGTGCTTTGCAGCTGAAATGAGCAGACCATCCACAGGGGAGGGAAAATCATCTTTGTAGCTTAACACCATGCAGAGACAAGAGGCAATACCTTCTAAAATGCACTTGCTCCACATGCCCAGCATGGCAGCATCCCCAAACACTGACAAAGCTGGAGGTGGTAACACTATAGTTTCAGTGTAGGCATCTACCAGTCACAACATCTTTCCACCAAATCTGCCACCAGTGTTACACTCTAATTGTGTGAGGAAGTAACATTTACCTGTGGAAAAAAGGCAAATCAGGACTCTCCTAACACAGATCTAGCAATTAGTAGCATTTAGGAACTCCATACCAGTGAAGCAACAAGATTTCTTGCTCACTTCTTGTCCCACTCACATTTATTCTCCCCTGCCCTATCATCCTGCTAGTTTTGAAGATGCTGGCACTGAATGCAATTGCAGTTGATTACCTAAGCAAGATGAACAGCTCCTGATACCACCAGAACAGGATCATGATCTCCAAAGAGTTAAAAATACACAGGCCACCAGTGAAATCCTGATCCTTTCACTAAATAATACAGCTTTCTTCTAAATAGGCTGTATTTTTTTTTCTTTTATCCTGATTTCTTCCTTGAAATAAGGCACAGTATTCTGCATTTTGAGTGCCATCCACAACATAGGATATGCTGGCCCTTCTAAACACCAGCACACTCTGGATTTTACAAATATTCCCATATCAGGGGAAGAAGCTGTGGGGAAAACACCACAATCAGCAAAATCCTGGCAGAAGCCAGTAAAACCATAACAAATGGCTCCCAGGGGTGTCAAACCAAGGCCCCAACACCCCACAGTAGGAGGGGATGCCTCTCCCAGCAGAGCCACAGGAATGAGCCCAGCTCAAAGTCCCACAGACCCCCAGCAAGATTATTGGGGTGGGCACTGCTGCAGGGTTGGGCTGACAATCTCCAGCAGAATAAACCTTGTGGTTTCTGACTCCTTTCCAAGTTGGTGTTTGTTGGGAAACATCAAAGCCAGTGGAATAGTAGGTGTCCCAAAATGTCTTAATTCAGAGAATTAGTGTTAACCGAGTCTGATTAGCTCCATTTATCTCTAATTAATTACCTTTACCTAATTAGACACCCTGTTTCCAGTAGACATGGAGTCAAGTAGACTAGATTATTAGTGTAGTCATTGTGCCTTTACAAAATCCTGAAATTAATGAAACGTGCAAAAGAATCCACAGCTTTAATTGCACAGGTGTTGCCTTATGGCAAAGCTTTATCATCTGATTACACCAAGGGATTATTAGTGACTTTTTATATAGAGGATGAGCCTGTGAAATGTACCTTAGCAACAGCTCATTAGTTTAGGGTTGTTACTGTATTATTTATTACATTCAGCCTTCCCCATTATCTAGATTGATTCATGGACCTATATTTTCCTCCCCTCTGTGCAGGAAATAAATAAATAAGTGAAGGCTGGCTATTTCTGTCCAGCTGCAATATGAGGGGAAGGCAGAACGTATTCTCCAGCTACCAATATTCACCCTTTAATATAAAGCTTTAAAGTTGATTTAAATAAAACTCCTTTTTTTTCCCCTCCCTCAGAAAAGTAATCAATTCAAGCTTCTGTCAAACTGGAATGCTTCCTACATGCCATCCAAGCAGTTTGGGCCATCTTAAATCTTTTCAGATAAATAAAAGTACATTACTGGATTGAAGAACTGAGTACAATATATTTAATCCAAAGTAATTCTTTTCTGCTATTACTCATACTTTATGAAATCTATCAGAAATATTTTATTTTGATATTTCTCTTAACTGTTTGGTTGTTGGCTACTTCTTCAGGTTTGGAGGAGTTTGCCAGGTAGAAAAACTGTCTGAATAGCAGAATCAAGAGAAATAAAGCAAAGCTGAAGCCTCTGCATTAAGAAACACTTTCCCTGAAGAGAAGCTACTTGCTGTCAAGGTTGAGAAGGCTTGACCTTACCTTTCTGCGTCTTCCCCAGCAATATCCCACTGGACTTGCTAAATATCACCAGTACAACAGCCCTGGCACTGCCCCAAGGAGAGGAGGCTTAACTGACCAACCAGCAATCCAGTAAACAAAAGCAGCCAGTAAACAAAATGATGAGGAATTATTTTCCAAAATCATCCAGAATACCAAATTCACTGAATACTATGTAAAATCTTACTGTTCAATTATTACTCAATATGAAATAAAAATGGGGAAAAAATGGGAACAATTATTATGTAGGGTATGACAGCTGATTTGAGCAGCAATAATGACTATTTAGTTACAAACATATACAATTTCTTATGTCTGCATTACAAAAAAAAAAAAAAGAATTTTAATCTTAAAACCATGGCTCTAACAGACAGCATTTTTGTAGTGTGTTCACATGGCACACATGCAAATCATGTCATTCTGCAATAAAGACACTTGTGATGGCTTGTGGCTGTTCTGCCAAATAGGGATTATTGTATGGACATGAACTGTATAAATCAAATGTGATATTCACCTGCCTCATGTCATTTTAGGATTGTTGCTCTTTCAAGAAAAAGTTAGTCACATAAAGGGCCAAACCCCTGCCCTTGCTATGAGATCCTGATATGGGACCTCCAAGCACACCACGTTCCACAGGAGCAAAGCAGCTATAGGGCCTCTGATCCACCAAAGGTGGGACAGTGGCAAAGTGTGAGCTACACCCTCCAAACTGATGCCCAACACAACATATGTTTACTTTATCAATCTAAAACTCTTCTTTAGTGTTATGTCCCAACAGAGAGGGGACATCATCCCTTGATGGCATTGAAGGGATTCCATTCCCTTCTGCATCCCTGATGCTCCCAAAAGGACATAAATGATCTCTCACCCTTGATCCCTAGGGATACCAATCCAGCTGCCATCCTCTGAGCAAGCAGCGTTGGACCTTAAAACATATATGCATCCACTGTGAAATCCCATGGATCAGCACTTACCTGGAGAACAGGAGGTTCAGGGTTGACTCCTTTCTTTAAAACCCCAACAGCCTGGATAATGAAGGTGGCAAGGGGGTGCAGCAAGTTATCCAAGAGCTGGCAGGTAGGAAAGCACAAGCAGGAGAGAACAGGAGACTCAATATCACTGACAACCTCAGATAAGTTACATTAGACAGTGCCAGAGACAACACTGAAGGAATGTTGGGAGCCCCAGATCCTCTACACATTCTCTCAGAGTCATAGATGCTCACTGGGCTGAAGGCCAGCTGTGTACAAGTACCCCAGAAATATTCACTGGCTGGGGAAAAAAATGAAATTACTTTTGAGTTGTTTGTATGGACTTTCAAGTAGGATCTCCACTTGTATTTTTATTTTGATTTGTGTTCATACCAAATCTTTCCTCCACACTCCCTGTCGACTGTTCATCGAATGCAGATTCCTGAATGTTGTCTGTGCCTTTAGAGCAGCCACAGAGCCAAGCCCAGGGTGTGCCAGTGATGCTGGGAAAATATTTTCATTCAGAGCTTCAGAAATATTTCACACCAATTTCAAGCACATCTGTGCAGCAAACTGTGCTAAGCACTTTTTTAGGAACTAGTCTGAAATATATGGAAGAAATTCCCATGGGATTGATGGTTCATGATCTCTCCAATTCCTACTCAAAGGATTCTGACCTCACTGTCAGTAATGAAAACAATGACACTGTAGACAAGAATTAAAGATATTTATTGTTTATTTGAAGAACATAAACAATTTTTTTCCAGTGGGAGGAAGAAAATTATGCAAGAGATGTGCTGGTCACATCGCTTATTAGGAGGCTGCCTAACAAGGTATGGGAGGAGTGGGACTGTGCCTTGCCAGGAAAGGGAGCACCAGAAGCACCTCATGAGCACACACGCCCATGTCCCTGCGAAAGCCACTTCTAGATGGCGAAGAAGCAGCTAAGGGCAAACCCCAAAATAACCACTGATGCTTTTTGCCTCTGTGATCATTCCTAAGTCTTGAGTGCTTCCCAAAGGCAGGTATCACATCCCACCCACCAGCTGAGAAAGTGGAGCAGGGAGGGAAGGCCACTTACTGAAACCACCAGGACCTGTAAGAGCCAGCTCTTCATCCTCCAGCCTCCATCCTCTTCCAAAAGACACACGCCTGTCCTTCCCAAGAGGTGCCATGTCGAGAGGGACTTGCTGTGCTGCTTGTCCCTTTGTCCCATGGTGGCTGCTGGTCTGTTTGATGAGCAGGCCCTGCCTGGCACACTCCTCCTGCTGCTGGCACCAGTCCTCGAAGGGCTGGCTGGTACCAGCTGTTGCAGAGAGCTCGGACAGGCTGTCTCCCATTATCCCAGTGCCAGCTATTTGAAGGAGCCAGACACCAGGCTGGCAGGTCTAATGGCAGCATACATCTAAAGTCAGATAACACTGCCCCCCGCTCAGGGGACGGACGTAAGGCCTAGGTGGCCAGTAAGGCCTTAGAAAGTTAAAATTGATTTACAGGCACCAACTAAGTAAGGATTGCTAGGTCAGCAAGAACAGAT